>QXEO01001928.1:0-80000 GCA_007115705.1 Dactylis glomerata | reverse complement strand
AGATGGCAGGTCAGCCGGCGGCGGGGCTGCTTCTGTGGGCCGAGGCTCCTCAGATGGCGGGTCAGCAGGCGGCGATGGGGCTTCCCCATCTGCGGGTGGCGCCGGAGGCTGAGCCTCCGCTGTAGGGTCGGTGTGTGAGCAGATTGTAGAAACCCTTTTGGTCTTCTTGATGGCCTTCACAATCCTCTCAGGATCAGCAGTCCCCACCACCGTGATCTTATGGTTAGCTTGATCAACATAGACCTCACCAACACCTGTACAAAGCCCATTTCATCGTTTCTATAAGGTTTTGTAGACAAGCTTGATGCTTCCAGTGAAGGGCAGATGCCAAACTCGACAATTCAATGGTGCGAAACTGCAGCGTTTTTGTTTAGAAGGATCAGAATGTTTACCCTCAATACCACTTAAGGTCTTTCTGATCTTATGCACGCAGCCATTGCAGTCCATCCTGACATGTAGCTCTGTTATTCGTGGTGTCTGCAGATTCAAGTAGATAGATTAGTACAACCACACATCATGGAAACATGCACCGAAGGAGATCAGCGTCCTAATTTGTTGTAGCAAAACCATCTGAAACTTAACCAATCATACTAAATTTACAAGCATGAGAACAAAATGTGTTTATAGAGATCGATGAGCTCACAAACCTCTGATTCTGACGTCATTATTGAAGTTCCCGATTGGAGAATTAGGTTGGGTCTTCAATTGTGGAGAACTCTTAAGACATTAGTTGAAGGCTGTCTGGTGTCATGGACCATGCAAAGGTGTTGCATTTATATTGAGAGGCAGGGAAGGCTGAGATAGAATATTTGTAGGCCAGTTTGTGTCTCGCCCAAAGAATCATTGGAAAGTGAAAGAGGAGCCCTTTGATATCAATATCTTGGTACAAGCTCCTCTACTTTTCCATGAGTTGTGCTGAAAGTCCATTCCGAGATGTGCTAAGATTAGCCCCGGTCGGTCTAGAACCAGAATCAAACCGGTTATTGTTACACCTGTTAGTATATCTAGATAACTCGGACAAGCTTGTTGATTACCAGATTGAACACCACTCAACATGCAACACCAGTGCAGCTGCTGCTATATTTCTTTTGCTCACCACAGCTGCTATCGTATTACGAGAAACGAAAATAACATCAGCCTGCTATATTTCTTCAGCAGCTCTGATTTAGGTCGTGTTCGTATGAACTTATAGCCTTGCAGGATAATGTTCCTTGCTTCATGTTTGGGCTATGGAGTAGCAGACTAGCAGTATTCTTTCTAATATCAAATTGCCTTGTGGTATGGAGCTACTGCATTACATAAAGTTCCATAGACGAGATGGTTTTGTCCATGACTCCATTGAATAGATCCGTTTGTTCTGTCTCCATGCTCAGTTAAGAAAAAATCCACTCAAAAGTCGGCACTGTGTTCTCTCTTGGGGACTATATGTGTGTGTGGTTTATTGAGTCTGCTTCTATCACCTCCATTTGTGAGGAGGTCTAGTGGGTTTCAATTCTTGCATTTATTGGTTGGAGTGCCGAAAGGAATATCCGTTGGCCGGCCAAGGGAGAAGATAGAACCATGACAACTTGACAAGATGATAGATGGGGGCTCCTTTGGTCAAAAGAAGCTCTCTCTGAGAGGTGGATGATATCCACTCCTGGAGAATCCCCTCAGCTAAAGAAAGGTACTTGCATGTCTTTATGGCCCCAGTAAAACCTCATATAATGCAGTTTTGTAGCTCTCTAGTGATGGCAGACATTTTCCGCAAGTTGAAAATTGTATCATCTTCTGGGAGAGGGTTTTTGGCTCTAGGGTGCAAATGCTCCCTTTATTTTAAATGCAATTTAAATATATTTTGAATTGTCAAAAAAAATTGAAAAAAGATGTTGCATGTATATCTTTACAACCCATGCATGAGCCAAGTTGTTTCACGAAAAACCAACGCTTTTCATGGGCTAGGCAAAAAAGACAAAATTTGGTGGTAAAATAAGAGTTTGCATGAGATATTTTTTGTCTTTTTTTATTCACAACACTTTAAATATTGATTTACCGCGAAACTTGGTCATACGTACGTAGAATGTTGAGATGTACACGCAATTCGATTGATCACAAGACTTTTATTTCTCTATCTTAGTCAGTGTGGTCGCAACAAAATAAGCTTGTCTCCGCCTCTTTCATTTGACTTTAGAAAGGAAAAGGAATCGAATTGTGCGGTGTCTCTGTAAAACAAAAAATGGATTTCAACCATAGCCGAGGTCCAGTGCAAGTTTGCTGAAATTGAAATATTTACCCCGTAGTGTTACCAAATAAAGCATTCATGGGTTTGCGTGTTAATGAAAAAAGGGTTTCTACTGTTATAGTATGTCTTTTTCTCTTAAGATATCATACTGAAATATGATGATTTTAAAATAGTGTTACTCTTCTCTTTTAGTATATATACTTGTCGTGACTGGGTTTTTTTTTATCGACCTACTTTTTTTTTACCGGGGGGTCACCGAAATGCCCGGTTATCGCGATATCTTGCTTACTTTAATGAGTTAATTCAAACTAATTTTGAATTCAAAAAAAATTCTACTCCCTCCGGCCACTAATACCTATCTCAATACGGATGTATCTAGATATATTTTAGTATCTAGGTACATTATAGTAAAGACAGGTATTAGTGGTCGGAGGGAGTATTTCAAAACAAATATAGTTGCCATCCTAAGAACAACGTATTACTTTGGATGGTAGAGTGGTCCAGGATGCACGCGTTGCATCAGGTTGCAGGTTCGTAGATTCGATCCGCAAAACTTATTAATGCGATTGCTCAGGTTATAGCGCGCCTAGCCACTGCAGCAAAGAAACCTGTATGGTATTGTCATGGGTAGCCATTTGATCTTGTTTTGAGTATTAAATTCAAATCTGTCTCATTTTTTGAACGGTAACAGAATTTTCTCGGAGGGTAGCGAGAATTCCGATTTTCAGTGAGATTTCCGAAATTTTGGTTGAGAAAAAAACCCTATGGGACATTGATTTGATCTGCAATCCACACTTTTGACCATACTTTTGTAATTAATTAATTCCTAGCTGAATGTCTGTTTGTTGCCATGGATCTTAAAAAAAATTCTCGTTGCAACTAACACACATACATACATATTGCAGAGTACTACTTTGGAAGAAATAGAAGTGCAAAATATCATATATCGAAAGTCATTCTATTATGGGAATTGTACGTATTTGACATGGTTGTAATACTAAACCGACCACCACGACGTCTCGTGAGACATAGGTTCCTTCTCCTGCCGTCACCTACCCTGACCCCCTCCTTTACTGCCAACGGCCTCCTGTCCTGCCATGTGTTTCCTATTTTGGCTCCCGTGAACTCCGTAGTTTCAGATTCTAGATCGGTGTCCCCATGTGGCTCATATAATGCTAGCGAAGGGGCAGGGGGTTTTCTTGGCGGCAGATATTCAAACGAAGATCTGATCGCTGTTGAAGGTATTTCTGAGGCCGAGACCATGCTGCGTACTAGCGAGCGGATCCGTATGCAAGCCAATACTGATGACAGATGATTGGAACGTGCTATGAAATTATGTACTGCAAAGAACACAGGTTCTTTCACAGGTACACATGAAACTTCTAAATACTTTTTAAGCTCTATTTCAAAGGTTGATGTTTTGTCGAGAGCGGATAAACTAGGTGTATCTTTGGGAGGGTCTCCTGGTAATATGATGGATACAATTAATTTGATTAAGAGCTCAGATAATTTGAGAATGCTAATTATGCTAACTAAGAATTTGGAAGAGAAAATGGTAAAGCTAGATGAGTCTAAGAATTTTTCTTTTGAGTTATCCTGGTTGAAGAAGGAAGGATTCATCGATATAGTATCACAAGAACGAATTTCAGTTCCTCACGATAATAACCCTATTGTTAATTGGCATAACAAAATTTAACATTTACGACACTTCTTACATGGCTGGGGTCGGGATCAAAGTGGTAAATATAAGATTTAAAAAGAGAGATTGAATAATATTATAGAGTTCCTAGATAAGAAAGCAAAAATATAACCTTTAGATCAATCCGAAAGAGAATCTTTACAAAAAGCTATAGGTGACCTAGCGGTGCTAAGAAGAGATGAGGAATCCAAATGGGCTCAACGAGCTAAAGTGAAACATATCCAAGAGGGAGGTAATAACATGAAATATTTCCATTTGGGTGCCAATGGTAAACATAGGAGAAAATTTATTTTTCAGTTGGAGCAAGAAGAAGGAATTACAGTGGGACAAGATAACCTTAAAATTTATATTTCTGAATATTACAAGAGGCTGTTTGGGCCGCCTAGTGATTCTGGTTGCACTATGCTAGAGTCGGTCACACATGATATCCCACAACTTTCTCATCAGGAGAATGAGATTCTGATAGGCGATTTTACTGAAAAGGAGATTTATAATGCCATTATGCAAATGGAAAAGAACAAAGCCCCAGGACCGGATGGTTTTGCAGTGGAATTCTATCAAAAAATTTGGGGCATGTTAAAGGATGATTTGTTGATGATGTTCAAAAAATTTCACTCTAACGATTTACCTTTATACCATCTTAATTTTGGTACGATAGTCCTGCTCCCAAAAAAGAGAATGTAATTCAAATACAAAAATATAGACCAATATGTTTACTAAATGTGACTTTCAAGATTTTTGCTAAAGTGGGTACAAATAGAATCGTTAAGATAGCTGGAACCATTATAAGACCAATGCAGACGGTGTTTATGCCTAGCCGACATATATTAGAGGGGGTGGTGATCTTGCATGAAACGATCCATGAACTTCATAGGAAGAAATTGGATAGGCTTCTTCTAAAAATCGATTTCGAAAAGGCATATGATAAAGTAAAATGGTCCTTCTTGCAGCAAGCCCTTAGGATGAAGGGTATTGATACAAAGTGGTGTGATTGGATAAGAAATTTTGTGGAAAAAGGAAGTATAGGCATTAAGGTAAACAATGACATAAGTCATTATTTCTAGACTGGTAAGGGTCTTAGAAAAGGTGATCCATTATCACCTATTCTATTCAATATTATATTAGATATGTTAGCAATTTTAATTGCTAGGGCTAAGGAGGATGGTCAGGTAGAGGGTCTTATTCCTCATTTAGTTGAAGGAGGAGTGTCCATTTACAATATGCAGATGACACAATTATTTTCATGGAACATAATCTAGAAAAGGCATTGAATATGAAACTAATTTTATGCATATTTGAACAGTTATTGGGATTAAAGATAATTTTTCATAAAAGTGAAGTATTTTGCTTCGGCCATTGACAAGGGTATAGCTAATAGAGCCCGCTCGTTTAGTACCCCTGAGGCCCGTTAAGCTAGGTCCAATTGTAATGATAGTCGAAATACGAGTTCTTATCGTATGTCGATGTTGTAATCTGTATCGGACCCTACCCGGTCCTCGAGACCTGGCCACCTATATATAGGGGCCAGGAGGGGACAGTGTAGGCGAGATTGAAAGCAAGCAAGGTTCAACACCCAAGTTTACTTTCGATATACATGTTGTAATCTATTGCAGATGATAAATTATCTAGGACTAACTGCACAAATAGCCATATTAATTACTACTGCAAAACTATAGGTCCTAAATTACCAAATCCAGTTGGTCAAGCAAGGTATCACATCAAGGTACTTCTGGAAATTGGATGCACACTAAAACAGTACCTAGAACTCAAGATCTGCATTTAAGTTTAAAAAGAGACATATTTAACCACTCAATTTATCATTTGATATACATTGATCCTATTAACATGGGACCTATGCCATCTGAAAGGTGCTAAACTAGGTTACTCACAGAAGTTTGAATCACTTGCAAAGGACTTATGGTTATTTTTCTATGAATTTTCAAAGTTTGCAGATCTGGAAAAAGAATAGCTGGATTTTCTATAAAAAAACATCGCGGGCCAGATCTAACGGATCCGGCCAGCACAGTGCTGGGCCGGCCCGGATATGCCCTGGCACGCGCAGGGGCCGAAATTTGAACGGGCTGACGGGCAGGGCCAGCCGTCAGAGGCAGCAGGGGCCGAATCGGTATGGAGCGCCCTGAGCCGCCCGATCAAGTCGGGATCGACGGCTCTAGGCCGTCTCCTACCTCCAGCCGCCGGGACACAGGGCCGAAACCCTAGCTCTACGGGGGCGGTGCCAGAGCTCACCTAGGGCGCCTCCCCGGAGATGGAGAGGTGACGAGGAGACGCAGCGCACCACGCCGACTCTAGAGAGGGGCGACACGCTCGGTCTTGTCCACGAGACCGTGACTTGCGCGTCGGCGATGGAAATGCTCACTTCCGAGCTCCAGGGAGGTCGACATCCGGGCTTCCCTGGATCAAAAGAAGGGCGAGGTTAGTTGGATATGGACGAGGGGAGTTCCTGCAAGCATAGAGAGATGGCAGAGAGGGTCTATATGGACAGCAGCTTGTCCTTCCTCCATGCAGATCAAAAAATTAGGGTTTCCCCTTTCTACTCTATTTCAGGGCAAGAGGATGGGTCTCCTCTGCAGGAGTCCAAGGTGGAGGTGTGGGAGCAGAATGGGGGTGAAGGAGAGAGCAACAACGGGTTGTGCCCTTTTATCTCAAAGGTGGAGGTTCTATGGTGGTCTCGGTTCACTTCAAACAATGGGGAGGGTTGGAGGCCTGGGGTTGGGCAAGGATGGTGGTGGAAACGATAAGAAGGGGTCAGGGAAGGTGCCTTGCTCGAGAAGGGAGGGTGGCTGGCCGGTTTAGACAAGGTATAGCAAGATTTGAATATATATGCATGTGTCTTTACAATAGCTACCTCCAAGCACTAGAGGACAAAGAAGAGAGGGGGATGCTACATCAATTTCATCCAGAGGGTGGGGAGAGTGCTGGAGAGGTCAATGAGGTGGTTTGTGGAGTTTCAAAAGAGTTGTGGTAAATAGAGATAGAAATAGATTTGGATGCATGCATTGATCCCATGAGAATATATAAGGGTAGATTAGATGGATTCCAAACATGGGCATGCAAGGATGGCTCAAGGGGAGTGGTGAAAAGATTGGAGATGACTCGGCCAAGTCTTTGCAAAACAAACTTGGTCACCAAAATTTGTAGCATGAAGGTTTGCCCTAATAGTTAATTAGACTAGATCTTGGAAATTTTGAGAATAGAAAACTAGGGTTTGGGGTTTAGATGATTCTAAAATCATAAGAGAGTATTGTGGAGTTTCATCAAATTTATGTGATGAGAAAAATATGCAAGAAGAATGCATGGTTATAATTCCCATGCAATTGTAGTTAATAAGAAAAGAAATACAACATGGAGATATGCATATAGAAATTATTTTCGAAGGCCAAATAATGATATCATGCAAGAGCAACATCTGCAAATGGTAGTAAGGAAAGGTTGCATTATAGAGAGAATTAATGGTTAGGGTAGATAGTAGGTTTTCAGAATTTTAGGAAGAATACTAAGGACAGAAATAGTTTTGACTAGGGTTCAAAACATAGTCGCCTAAATAGGTGGCATGCTTCAAAATGCAGTAATAAGTGCATAGATAGTTAGGGCAGGTCAAGAGGAAGAGGAATAGGTCAAAGAATCGCCTCGAAACAATTTATTTCAAAATTTAAAAGTGGGAGCAAAAGTGCATCTGATAATAGTCAAATGGTCAGTGGTTTGATTAGGGTCAGAAACAAGACTAGAACAAGTAGCAGATGACCTCAAATGACTAGGTGATAATGGAAAGAATGGAAGAATATATATCAAAGATGAGTTCTAGGAAGGTACATTGCCATGGATAGGATAGATGTGCTTAATACAAGTGTTGGAAAATTGAATCTGTTAATAGACACGAAGATAGTCTGCACACTAGGTGCTTGATAAAATAACTGCAAGAAAATATTTTGTGAAAACTGAGAGGAGCATCCTAAGATGGGATGTAGATGATTCTAATGACACCATGGGTGCTTTCCTTGGGCTAGTTTGATTAGTTTTAAAATTCCTCAAAAAGGGGCTCCTAATGTCTTATGGTAAGGCTAAGACATTAGAGTTAGGGCTTCAGGATTGAGAGGAAAAATAACAAGATAGGTTTTATTTGAAAGATAGAATGATAACAACTTACATGGGACAAAATATTAATTGATGGGTTTTGAATAGGTTAGGCCACAGGCCTACCTAAGGATCATATCTACACACAAGCAATTCATCAAAGTCAAACAAAGTCACACAAAGTCAACTCACCACACAAGGTCAATCATTTGCAGCTAATCTAGCATCACCAGAAACAATGATTGAACAAGTGCTCAATGATGATCATGCCATGGTCAAGTAGAAAAGAGTTTCAATTAAAGGAGTAAAGCTTTTGTAGAATTTTCAGAAACTGGTGGAGACATAACATCTCCTTTAGAAAGTTTTCTTAAAGGTGTTTGAAATCCTTTTATAAATATCAACAAAATATAAGTTTGTAAAATAGTGGGACCACTCTACTTTGTAGGTCCCGATAATTTTGTAAATACTTAGTTTTGGATAAAAGCTTTGTCTCAAAGATAAATCTTGGCTCTTGTCTTGGACAAATAAAATAATATGAAAAAGGAGAGGTTGCCAAGATAATGGTTTTTGGAAAAATAACTAGAAGCATAAATAAAGGCATGCTCACAAGGGCACAAGGATTGTGTTGGTTCACAATATTGTTCAACAAGCAACTCAAACAGACATCATTAACATAGCAACCAAGACAAAACAAGCAAGAAATAGTAATTCCAGAGGTTTGCACAAAAAGTTTTTATTGGCCCTCATTTTTGGCTCACTAAACACCACTTAAACAGGGTTACAGAAAGTCGGGTGTTACACATAGTTCCGAGGTATGCACTTAATATATTATCGGGTTCCTTTGAACCGTTTGTGTTGCTGCCAAATATCGGGTTGCAATCAACCTTGTAGTATGTCTTAGATAATCACAAATCTCAATAACTTGTTAATATTATTTTGTACGACTCGAGGGTCTGAGCCCCCGAGTGGAAAGTAAGATATTTACACATATTGTCGATTTGACCCAAGGAACCCGACCTATGGCCTCATTTTCTGGGTTTGGAGGGTCATAATTTGAAAAAACTCTTTGTCGCCTTATGTCGCCTATGCGTAGAACCGTCGTAGTTGCTCTGCATTCCACGGGTTACTCTCGTCTTTCCCTGTTTTCTTGTCTTGTAGTTGATAAGCTCCTCCTAGTATTACTTCTGTCACGATGTAAGGTCCCACCCATGGGGACTCGAGTTTTCCATGCCCGTCTTGCTTAAGTCGTAAGACTAGATCTCCCACTATGAAAGACCGTGGACGAACTCGATTACTATGGTAGTTTTGTAGGTTTTGCTGATATTGAGTTGCTCTGGCGAGTGCTACGTCCTTCGCCTCGTCGAGTGCATTGACATCGTCCTGAAGCACTTCTGTGGAAGTTGTCTGATCATATGCCGCGATTCTTGGAGCTTCGTGTGTGATCTTGACTGGAAGCACGGCTTCTGCGCCGTGGACCAGAAAGAAAGGCGTTTCTTGAGTAGCTGCGTTGGGTGTAGTTCGTAGACTCCAAAGTACGGATGGTAGCTCGTCTACCCAAGCGTGCTTGGCTTTCTCGAGGGGTGCCAACAGCCTTTTCTTTATCCCGTTGCATATTAAGCCATTGGCTTTTTCGACTTGCCCATTTGTCTTTGGATGCGCTACAGATGCGAATTTCAATTTGATTCCCAATCCTACACAGTAATTCTTGAACTCCTTCGATGTGAAATTTGTTCCATTATCTGTGATAATGCTGTGTGGTACTCCGAAGCGAAAGACTATGGACTTGATGAAGTTGATTGCGGCTGTAGAATGTTGGGTTGTTACTGGGGCTGCCTCTACCCACTTGGTGAATTTGTCAACTGCCACCAGCATATAAACATGCCCTCCTGGCCAAGACTTGTGCAATTTTCCTACCATGTCGAGACCCCATTGCGCAAAGGGCCAGGATAATGGCATTGGTTGTAATTCTGCTGCTAGCGCGTGTGGCTGAGATGCGAAGCGTTGACAGGCCTTGCACTTCCTTACTATATCTTTCGCGTCTTCAATGGTTGTGGGCCAATAAAACCCTGCACAAAAAGCTTTGGCTGCAATGGTTCTGCTGTTAGCGTGATGTCCACACACTCCTGTGTGGATATCTTTTAAGATTTTTTGCCCTTCTTGAGGAGTGACGCATCGTTGCAAGACGCCTGATATACTTTTCTTATATAATTTTCCTTGTAACACGACGAAAGCCTTGGATCATCGTATTATCCTCTTTGCTTCTACTGTGTCTTCGGGTAGTGTTTTGTTTATCATGTATGCCAGGTATGGCTGCATCCAAGTTTCTTCTATCATCATGACTTCTTCTGGTTCTGCTATGCTTGTTTTTCCAGCCCCCGAGCCTGTTGCTTGGTGCTGGCCTTGTTCCTCTGTAGTCGAAGCTTTGTTGCTTTTTATTGATCTTTCTATGATATCTTCCCAAAAAACTCCTTGTGGTACGGGTAAGCACTGGGACCCGATGTTTGCTAGATTATCGGCTTCCTTGTTACTGGCTCTGCTGATGTGCGAAACTTCGCAACCATTGAATGTTCCCTCTAGATAGTAGTATAAGTTTATGTATGCTGTCATGTTGTCACTGATGGCGTCGCACTTGTTCATCACTTGTTGGACGACGAGATTCGAGTCTCCAAATATTTTCAATCGGGTTGCTCCGCATGCCTTAGCCATTTTCATTCCATGGAGCAACGCCTCGTACTCGGCTTCATTGTTAGAAGCTTGGGAAAAACTCATCCTTAACACATACTTCATCTTGTCGCCTTGTGGTGATATCAAGACCACTCCTGCTCCTGCGCCTTGGATTCTTTTTGAGCCGTTGAAGTACATTGTCCATACACTCGACAGATCTGGTGGTCCTGTGTTTTGTAACTCCAGCCACTCTGCTGTGAAGTCTGGTAAAACTTGTGATTTTATCGCCTTTCGCTTTTCGTACGTGATATCCAGGGGTGATAACTTAATTCCCCATAAGGAGACATGTCCTATTGCTGAAGGGTTATTTAATATATTGGATAGTGGTGCTTCGTTAACCACTATGATTGGGTGTACCGCGAAATACTGCCGTAGTTTTTGTGCTGTTGTGAATACACTGTATGCGAGCTTTTGATAGTGCGGGTACCATTGTATTGTTGGAGATAGTACTTCGCTGATGAAATATACTGGCCTCTGGACACCGTGAGCTTTCCCCTCTTCACTTCTTTCGACTACCAATACTGTACTCACCACCTGGTGTGTTGCAGCGATGTAGAGTAGTAGTTGCTCTTTTTCATTTGGTGCGACCAGCACTGGTGGCATGGAGAGCACTTTTTTCAACTGCACGAAAGCTACATCTGCCTCTTCCGTCCACTCGAATTTATCATCTGATTTTTTCATGAGTGCATAGAAAGGGAGTGGTTTCTCTCCTAGTCGAGCAACAAATCGACTTAGTGCTGCAACACGTCCTGCGACCTTTTGCACGTCGTGCAGTTTCGTTGGTTTCCCCATTGTGAGGATTGCTTGAATCTTTTCTGGGTTTGCTTCTATTCCCCTTGCTGATACTAGGAACCCCAGGAGTTGCCCTGCTGATACACCGAAAGAACATTTTGTCAGGTTGAGCTTGAGCTTGTACCTGTTCAGGTTGTCGAAAGTTTCTGCCAAATCGTTGATCAGAGATTCCTCTTTCCTTGTGGTGATAACCACGTCGTCAATGTAGACTTGGATGTTGCGCCCTATTTGGCTTCCGAGGCAATTTTGCATCATCCGCTGGTAGGTTGCTCCTGCATTTTTTAGGCCGAAGGGCATGACTTGATAAGAGAACACGCCGTATGGTGTGATAAAAGCTGTCTTTTCTTCGTCTTCTTTCTTTAGTTTGATCTGGTTATAACCAGAATATGCATCTAGAAAGGAAAGCCTGGCGCACCCCGCTGTTGAGTCGATTATCTGATCAATGCGAGGTAGCGGGAAGGGATCCTTTGGACAGTGTTTGTTGAGAGATGTGTAGTTGACGCACACTCTTTGTACGTTCGTGTTTTTCTTGGGTACAATTACTGGGTTGGATACCCAGGTTGATGACTTGATTTCTCTGATGAATCCGGCATTTTCTAGCCTGTGTAGCTCTGATGCTATTGCTTTTTTTTTGGGTTCATCAAATCGTCTTAGTGGTTGCTTGACTGGCTTTGCTTTAGGATCCACATTTATTGCATGCTCAACGAGTTCCCTGGGAACCCCTGGCATGTCCGAAGGACACCAGGCGAAGATTTCCCAGCGCTCACGGAGGAACTCGACGAGCGCGCTTTCCTATGCGGGATCCAGGTTTACTGCTATAGAGGTGGTTTTGTTCGGGTCCGTCGGGTGGACCTGAATTTTCTTCGAGTCTTGAGTTGCGTTGAAAGCCTGATCTGGCAGGGATCGCCCAACATCGGGTAGCACATTGTGGTCAGTTTCGCCTTTCAATCTTGCGTACTCTACTATCGTGCCGAAAGTTTGCACTATCCTATTAAATTCTTTGTCACAAGTGTTGGATACTTCAAAGCTGCCTTGCACCGTGATTGTTCCTTTGGGTCCTGGGATCTTGAGTGTGAGATATGCGTAGTGAGATACTGCCATGAACTTTGCAAATGCTGGGCGCCCCAGGATTGCATGATATTGTGAAGGCTAGTCCATGACTTCAAACTCTAGCTTTTCTCTGCGATAATTGTTGCTGTTGCCGAAGCAAACATCGAGTTCTATTTTTCTGAGAGGGAAATTTGCGCCTCCTAGTACTATTCCATGGAAAGAACAATCTGTTGGCTTTAGACTTTCCAGTGAGATGCACATTGCCTTCAGAGTTCTTGCGTATATTAGGTTTATGCCACTTCCTGCATCCATGAATACTCTCCCGATGTCATATCCTCCTATTTGCGCCTTCACCACCATCGGCGAGTGCCCCGACCTGGGTACTTTCCTCGGGTGGTCTGCTCTGCTGAACCTGACTGATTCATCGTACCACTGTAGGTACTCTGTAGTTACTGGTGGTGATGATATAGCTAGGTTTACATGTCTGGATATGTTCTTCCGTTCCTTCTTGGATGTCGGCACCGGTTGAATCATTGCAGATATATATACTTTTGACTCCAGGTGTTTCGCTAGTCTCTGTACTTGGTATCCTTGACTTATACTTTTCTTTCCCTGCCGTGCTCCTTGGTTCGAGTCCATGGCATTTTGTAACCTTAAGAAGGTTCTGCAATCCTTCATCAGGTGGTTAGAAACTCTCTTTCCATCTAGGTATGCGTAGTGGATTCGACAAGGTCCGTAGAGCATGTCCTCTGCCGACGGGCCAGAGTACTTTGATTTTTCTACTCCATGATTTCCTCTTGCCTAGAACTCCTTATTTTCGTAGCCTTCTTTGTCCCTTCTTTCGTATCCTGCGGCTACCTGATTTCGCCTTGCGTGGCTATCTCCATTGCGATATCTTCGCCTCTGCCTGCTTGCTCTGTCGACTTCTGGTGAACGTCCCCTTTTATTGTTATATGCGTCTTCTCCATCGGCGAATCTATTGGCTACTTCCATTAATTCAGACACTGTCATTGGCCTTGTTCTCCCTATCTCTTCCACTAGGTCCGAACGACGAAGGCCACTCGAAAAAGCATCTATTGCTCTTTCGTCGGAGACGTCTTCTGCTGAATTTTTGATTACACTCCAGCGCTGTATATAAGGGCGTAGGGTTTCGCCTTTCTTCTGCATGCATGACTTGATTTCTTCCAGCGATGCTGGGCGCTTATATGTTGAGCAAAAATTTCTTGCGAATTGATCCTCTAACTCTCCCCAACTCCCAATGGAATCGTTGGGTAGGGTGTTCAACCAGGACCGTGCGGTGCCGGTGAGGTGTAACTCTAAACTTTGCATGGCTGTTGCTCTTGTTCCTCCTAATATCTGTACTGCTTGCAGGTAATCTGACAACCATAGAGTGGGTTCTTGCGACCCATCATATTTTTCTTGATCGTACGGCAACTTGAAACCTTTGGGTACCCGTGTTTTGCGAACCCTGCGGGTAAAGCATAAAGCGCCCATCTCTTTTTCACCATTTTCGTAATTTTCCTCTCTCCACGCATAGCGCGAGTTGTTTACTCGTGCTTGTGCTATTATGTTTCTTGCGTCCTCCTTCCGTTTTTGTCGCCTCTCATCATCTGATGACTCACTAGGTTTGTTTCACGAGGACTTGCGCTTAAACTCTTCCTTTCGCCTTTCCTTGTGATGTGTCGCCTTTTTCTTTGGAAGTTTTCCCATTAGCTTGTCTTCTATCAACCCGAGGCTTCGTATTGCGGCCTGATGCATGTGCTCCTGCGGATCTCCAGGCTCTAGGTGTGTGGTTAGTAGGTACGCATGTGCTGCTACCAATGCTGCTTCTGGTGTTTCTTGCACGAAGTCTTCTTCCTCTTCTGATTGCTGCGCACTTAGACTTTTCTCATAGCTTTCTTCTCTTGTCTGTGATGTTGTCCTCCTGTTGTGCTTTGGGTCTCTGTGCCTTTCCATGTTGTACTCTGATGCATCGCTATACTCATCCCAGTATCCTCCACTTAACGTACTGTTGTTATCTCGGCTTCTCATGAACATGTCTCTTTCCTCCCTTAGCTTCTTTTTGTGCTGGTGCAGCGCGTATTGATACCCCATTAGAACTTCTCTCCTTGAATCTGCGGGTACCTCTGTGCCGTGATTGATGGCTGACATGATGATTCTCTACTCTCCGGTTGAAACATGAATTTTCTCTTTTTCCTTTTTGTTATTACTCCTTGGATTGTCGACTTGCAGGTCGACCTCTTTGTTGCCTTCGTGATTATCCTCTTCTGCTGCTTCAGTGATAATAACGCATAACTGATGTACGCTTCTGGAGACGCCACTGCTTTCTATGGCGAAGTCCCTTGAGCTATCGTGAGTTTTAACCGTTGTTGTTTCCACATTAGGCTTTCCCCGAGTTTTGTCGAATTCCTCGAGTTTCTCTTGCATATCTTATGTTGCCGTGAGACTGATCGGCGAGTTTACCTTGCTGGAAGAGACCACGGATGATCCAGATATTATGATTCTTTCGGCTTTGCTTGCCGACGGACCTGATTTCGTCGGATCCAAAAGGCGAGTTGAACCCGACGGTCCAACGTAGAAGCTTAAACTTTTGATCGTCAGCTCCATCTCTTGACTTTCGTTGACTTCTGGATTGCTACTAGCTAAAAGTGAGAAAGCTGTCGAATTCATGATTCCAACGCCCAGAGTCCCCACGGTTGGCGCCAATTGACGAGGGTTAACTCGACAAATGTCCTAGATGAAGGACTTAGATCGGGGAGATAGGGCGTCAGATGAACTCAAAGGTAAAATCAGTCAAACAAGGTGTGTATCGAAAGTAAACGTGGGTGTAGAACCTGGCTTGGTTTTAATCTGTCCCTCACCGTCCCCTCCTGGCCCCTATATATAGGTGGCCAGGTCTCGAGGATCGGGTGGGATCCGATACAGATTACAATATCGGCATACCACATGAACTCGTATTTCAACTAATATTACAATTGGGCCTAGCTTAACGGGCCTCAGGGGTACTTAACTGACAGGCTCTATTATCTATTCCCATGTCAATCAGTCTTCAAAACTTCTTCTTAGTTCCTTTCCATGATGTGTTCACAATCATTTCCCAGAATAGGGAGTAGAATGTCAATTCATACACTCTCGAGAGGTGTGCTACTTTTCCTACAAACGTCCTTAGTCTTGTTATCTATGTCACACTTCCTTGGTGTGAGGCAGGTTACCAAGTTTCTCCAAGTCATGCCGAGCACTACCTAACTCTGTACTCTACCCTTTGAGTTGAACCGGTCAATGACCGTTATCATATGCCATCTCTGCTGAGACACTAAAATCGTCACCTTGCAGCACAATATGGGGATGTTACGGGCTCCCATCCACTGTAGTTCCTCGCGGGAACATAGACCGACCTATTCGTCTGAAGATTTATGGAACTAAGAAGAAACTTCTAACTTGCTCGTCCCATTCCAAGATCTGTGGTCAACGCAGTTTGTATGACGCTTGGAATCACTGACTATTTTTTTTACTAAGTCCTAAGGTAACTTTCCCGGTACAATGAAATCTCCACGAACATGATTTTCATCATGCATCACAATCGTAATTTCATTGCCCACCAATAGAGATTCAATTCATTCCTAAAATAGTAGTTTGTTTTGTGTAGGCATTTCTTTTTAAAAAGGTTTATACAAAATAATATTATGTGCAAGAATGAACTTGCCTGACGATTGTAAGATAATGCAGTTCGAAGGTTCTACTTGACCCTTGACCCCGGGTTCTGGAATTAACAATCAATGTTTGATAAAAGAAGTCCTTCAAAAGTTTAAATCATGTTCTAATATGCTATGCAATGATTTCATTTGTGATTTCTTTCATTCAAATTTGGTTTGTTTGTTTTTCAATCAATTATTCAAACTTTAGTGTTCCAATAGCACTATAAAATTTCATTGATCCTTTCTTCCTATACACTTTATCTGTCACGCAATAAAATGACCAACCAACTGTATAGAAAATTCTCGATCTGTCAACCAGCATACTCAGGAGCACCATCGAAGGATCTCGAATCATCAAAAGGTTGTAACAAATCATGTTCATAAAATGGGAGTTTGGCAAAGTGTATAATGGTAAAGAATAACAAAAGTGATACTACTATTTTAGATATTTTATAATATTCCTTTAGAATTTTCATATATTTATAAGAATTGAATTTTCTTGCTCAAACAAATTAATAACATTTCTTTTAATTCAAAATTCACCAAAAATAGAAGTATTTCAAATAATTCCACAAAAAATGTTAGTTGTGTTCCTCTTATTTATCTAAACTCAAAACTATTTTTATTTTATTTTTCTAAGGTTTTGTAATGTCTTATTTGCTATTTTGGCATTTTAACTAATTAGCAAATTACTAAAATATCCCTGGGCCCACTGGTTAGACCAATAGGTCAAACCAGCATACCGTTTCGGTCGAACTGAAACACATCGCTCACTCCACCTCTCTCACTCGCTCGATCTCGCCCCTCTCTCTGAGGCAATGTGTGTCGCTGTCGCCATCGCCGCTCTGTCCCGGCCATCTCCGACCACCTCTGTCTTTGCCGTGTGTTGGGAATTACTTCCCTCGCTCCTCTCTACCTTTCCACCGCTCAAATTTGTATTTCTCTCTCTCGCGCGGTGCTGCGCAACCCTGCTCCAAAACTAGGGTTTCGGTGAGGTCTGCTATGTCGTCTCGAGGTGCACTCCGGCATTCGCCGCTGTACCTAGGGCAGGTGCAAGTTGAGTATCTTGTGGGGGTTCTCCCTGTGCTGCCTCAGTCGTCTTCCTTGTCTCCGACGACGATCAGCTTTGCTCCCTTGTCCACAAGCTAGGTGCTCCAATCTCTCTCTCTCTCTCTCTCTCTCTCTCTATCTCTTCTTCTTCTTCTACTACTACTACTACTACTACTACTACTACTACTACTACTACTACTACTACTACTACTACTACTACTACTACTACTGCTGCTACTACTACTACTACTGCTACTACTACTACTACTACTTATTCTTCTTCTTCTACCTCAATTCTACTTTTGGCTCATCCTGTTCTAGGGTTTACCTCTGCCTATTCCCTATTTCTAGGGTTTCAACATGGTAGAGCTCGATTGGTTCTATTTAGGTGTTAATCATGCTTAGTTTAATTGTTTATGGGGATTACTATGTCAATTGCATGTTGTTATGGCTTAGTCTGAACATTTGGTGTAAAAATTAAGTTTCGTCAGTTAACAATTATGCATACTTTGGTCGATCTAGTGGCTTCTAGTAGGTTATGTTGGAAATCGCACTACGCAAAACAAAAAATTCTAGCACTTAATCCAAAATCAAGCTTGCAAGGGGGAGGTAACAGATCGCATACCTCGTTGATCCAACTAGTGGAAGAGTTTGTCGATGATGAGGTTGATGTAGTCACGAGTCGATTCCCGCAACTAACCTCGGTTAGTCACGAGAAGATGTATTATCCTCCTTCGGCTCACACGATCCAGTGTCGCACGTGCAACACCTTCGATGGTATCCACATATACGAGCTTGGTGTCATCGAGTCAAATGTGTGATCAAGCACACGGACTACATGGAATATGTAGGTGAAGATCCGGCAGCGCTTCCGCGTCACCGATGGAATCGGGGTAGAAGACGGGAATCGCTCCGTGTGAGAGAGGGAGGAGCACCTAGGGTTTAGACACCCTAAGGTTGTGGTTGGCGTTGGCGTGGCAATGGCGGCATGAGGGTGTCGGTGGCGACGCAAAAGGCGGCAACACGGTGCAAGACGGCGGCGCTGTGCTGGGCGGCTGTTGTGGATATACCAAACGGGTATACCAGTGACGTAGTCTCATACCGGCAAACCAGGGTGGCCCATGGAGGTGGTATGGCGGATAGCCAACCGAGCGGCCTAGTTGCTGGTGGTATGGCGGATTGAAGGCTGCCATGCCATAGCAGATTCCACGCTGCCATGTCATGGCAGATTCCCAGACACATCCATGCCATGGAAGATTCCCAGACGACAGGAGCTTATGGCAGATTCAATGCTGCCATACCATGGTGGATTACTGGACGCAGGAGCTTATGGCGGATCCGAAGACAGGCCCATGGCAGGTTGCCTTGTAGTACACGCATAGGACTTAGTCTAGGACTCCATATTGTATCCGCCCCGGAACCACCGTGATGCCCATGCCAGGCACCTTTATAAGCCGGCGTGGAGGAGCCCTTGAGGCTATGAGATAGCTAGAATAGCTAAGACATAGCAGATCGCATCGCGACCAACACAATCATTGTAATCTGTACACATTGTGCCATTATAGTGAGTTGTAGCAGGATGTAGCGATCCTCCATCGCGGGGACGTGAACCTGGGTAATCCCTGTTTATCACCGTCCCGGGCACCAGATCGCCTATCCCCTCTTTCTATCGCCTTGAGGTACCCCTCATGGCATACGTGTCGTAAGAACCACGACAGTTGGCGCCCACCGTGGGGCTAGGGTGTTTGGAATCGATCCGGGCGGATTTCTCACCGTCTACGACGGCGGTCGGATCAGATCGCTTTCATCTGCAACATATCGGTGGAAAGTTCATTACCACCCCAGGCTAGGGAATCAGGATCTCGACGTAACAGCCCTCACACTGACGGATCGTCTTGATCCCTTGTGTTCGAGGCGGCGCCGATCGTATCCGATTGTCGATCTGCCATCCATTTGGCGTCGCTGGCTTCGCCGCCGCCGCGGATAACCCCTACTTCGTTATGGCTGGCTTTGCCGCCGTCGCGGACTAATTTTGTTGTCGCAGCCGGGTACGGCTCCGCCACAGCCCGCATCGTGGCTATCCCGGACTGTGTCATCTTATATCGACGCTGGCTCGTATAACTTTGCCGCCGATAGGTTCATCGTCGCTGGCTTATATAAACTTTGCCGCCGATAATTTCATCTTCGACTCCGCCACGGACGGCTTTGCCGCCATCACGGACCACTTCATCGCGGACAACTTCATCGCCGGCTACAACTTTGAGTCCACCATGAACAATACTGCTAAGTCAGCTGATTTTTGCCATACCAAGCTTCCATCATTGTCGACTTTGTGGCCATTGCGGGAGACCTTGCAGCCGGCTATGACTTTGTCCTGCTGTCGCCGCCATGTACTCTCCGCTACAGTTAGTTTCGGCATCGCTCTGGATTACTTCGACTATGGACTGCTGATCATACATGGCGGATGGAGCAATGCTGGCTGACTGCACGGATGCTTTCAGTACGGTATTTCTAGTCTGACCGGGAGGACCAAGCTTCAAGGCGGCGCATGGGGTGATGTTTACTACTACTTCACGTAATCCAAGGCAGCTGCCATGAAGAAAAAGATCAATCAGGCCGTATGTTTATGATATACAGCAGATTACGCCACGCATGTTGCCTGATTTCCGCCATGCCGACTCCGTCATTGTCGACTTTGTTGCTATTGCGGTTGATCTGGCGGTTGGCTATGACTTGGTCCTGCCATCACCGCCATGTAATCTCCGCTACGACTCGCTTTGGCATCGCTACGGATTACTGTGTGGCTGTTTCCTCTGTCGGTCGCTAGCTTCACTTTTACATCTGTTCGGTGCTGCTGGCCTCGCCGCCACTACAGATTATTTCTACTTTGATATGGCCGGCTTCACCTCCTGTGCAAACAATTTTGTCATCTCCGCCATCGTCGTCTTCGCCATTATGGTGGAGTACTTCGTCGTCGCTGGTTACAATTTCGGGTCCGCCGCGCCGTGAACAAAACAACTGACTGAATATCCGCTATGTCTCAACGTATGTTCGGCGTCGCTGGCTTTGCCGCCGCCACGGATTGTTTCTACTTCGCCGTTATGGCGGAATACTTCATGGTCGCTGGCTACAACTTCGATTCCGCTGTGAATAACACCGCCGGCGTCGCGGATCACTCCACTACGTTCAAACAGCTAAGTCCCCATTTATATTTAATATTTAATATTTAATATTTGTTTATGATCATGAGATAAAGATTGGTTCACTCATATTCTGAGTCTTTTACCGCTTTCGTTTTGATCATGACTTTTCCACGATTTGCCTTGCGCTCGTGAGTAAAACTTTTACTGGCTTGCCTCCAAATGCCCCGGTATCATGCAAAAATCCGCCATCAGGCATTAGCTTAAAGTTTTCTGGCCTACACGTTTTCTGATGTTTTATATGTGGATTCCCGAGTAGTGACATTTTGGCACTTTAAAGCCGCCATCCGTTTCCAAGGTTTTGGACGGCTGCTATTAAGCGCTATCGCCTTGGCGGATTGTTCGTGCAAAAGTTTGCCATCTCACGAAAAGTCAAGCATATAAACCGGAAGAACGGATAAACCAGCACTTGCTAAAAATCATATTAAATGCACATGAACTGTTCAAGATAGTCGAGTTTTTTCCGCCTTGATAGTTTTATGTTGTTCAACTGCTGCATAGTTTCAGCTTTAAAACATCTGTTCAATGGCCGTGTTTTATCCGCCTTGCATTTGTTCGTTAAACACAAGAACGATTTAATACAATTGTGTTTTGTTTTCATGTCACAGGTGCATATGACGCTTGGACGCTTCCCTGGTGCCCGATCTGAGGTGTTTTCGAGCCACTCAGCTCAAATACCCGGGGCTACCGTCGATGGCAGCCCAAATCTGCCATGCAGCGGCCACCTTTGATGGCAGCCCAAATCTGCCATGAAGCGGCCACCTTGGAGCAGTCCGCCATGGAGCAGGATGCCTTGAGACCGCCATGGAGTAGGATGCCTTGAGGTCACCTTGGAGCAGGCCGTCTTGGAGCTGGCCGCTCGGGGGCTGCGACCACATTATGTTGATCTAATAACTGGTGAAGTTCTCTAAGAACATCAAGCCGGATTTTCAAGTAAATTCCACCTTGACACTCACGGGCTACACCGATGCTAAATTTTGTGAAGTTCTCTTAGAGCATTGCGCTGGATAAAAATCCGCCATAACGCTCGGGGGCTACTCATCGCATTTTAACTACGTAGTTCTCTTAGAGCCCTATGCCGGATAGAAATCCGCCATAACGCTCGGGGGCTACAGCTAGCAAAAAATCTTAAGTCTTCTGAGAGCACCGCTAGGAAAATTGTGTAGCGGTGCTCGGGGGCTACAGGCTAAAAATTCTAAGTAGTTTCTTTAAGAGCACCCTGATGGATTCTCTATGAGAACCCGCCATGGCGCTCGGGGGCTACATATGGTGTAAAAGCATCGAAGTTCGAAAACAGAAGTAGTGCGATAATTTTGCGCTCACTGTTTGGTAAGCTTCGAGGCAACATCTTATACTGGAAGGAACGTTCCTTGAGCTCGGAAAAAAATACTAGTTATCCGCCTTGGATTCGTTCGCAGTAGCATACCAGCATGTATCTGGAGAATTGTCCTGCAAGTATGAGACGTCACTGGTCCGCCTAAAGTTCTAGGCGGATAAAATTTATTCTTTGGGAGCTCTACGAGATCTTTCACGCGACTATCTTGAAGACAAAGATGAAGATGAAGATAAAAAGCCCATCAAGCATTGAAGACAGAAGAGAAGATCTCAAAGAACTCCGGGGGCTACTGTTGTGGATATACCAAACGGGTATACCAGTGACGTAGTCTCATACCGGCAAACCAGGGTGGCCCATAGAGGTGGTATGGCGGATAGCCAACCGGGCGGCCTAGTTGCTGGTGGTATGGCGGATTGAAGGCTGCCATGCCATAGCAGATTCCACGCTGCCATGTCATGGCAGATTCCCAGACGCATCCATGCCATGGCAGATTCCCAGACGACAGGAGCTTATGGCAGATTCAATGCTGCCATACCATGGTGGATTACTGGACGCAGGAGCTTATGGCGGATCCGAAGACAGGCCCATGGCAGGTTGCCTTGTAGTACACGCATAGGACTTAGTCTAGGACTCCATATTGTATCCGCCCCGGAACCACCGTGATGCCCACGCCAGGCGCCTTTATAAGCCGGCGTGGAGGAGCCCTTGAGGCCATGAGATAGCTAGAATAGCTAAGACATAGCAGATCGCATCGCGACCAACACAATCATTGTAATCTGTACACATTGTGCCATTATAGTGAGTTGTAGCAGGATGTAGCGATCCTCCACCGCGGGGACGTGAACCTGGGTAATCCCTGTCTATCACCGTCCTGGGCACCAGATCGCCTATCCCCTCTTTCTATCGCCTTGAGGTACCCCTCATGGCATACGTGTCGTAAGAACCACGACAGCGGCGGCTAGGGTTTTGGTGGCGAAGGAGGTGCAGCGGCTTGGGGGGCTAGGGCTGCGACTTGGGCAGCCTTTGGGGCGCCCCATGGCCCTTTTTTATAGGTGGCCAAGGCCCCTAGGTCGGCCAAGACCTGGACCCCAAGTTTACACGAGTTCTGGTAGGATTTCGGCTAAGAAAACCTACTAGAAATCCACCTCCTTTACCAAATCCGAATTTGCCTTTCAGGGAAACTCCTTGCCCCTCAAGGCAACATGAATACACCTATTATGGAACCTTCTGGAGTTCCTAAGACAGCCTGGGTCGTCCCGGTACTTTCCAGAACCTTTCATAACCTTCCGGACCCATCTAGACCCTTCCGGTCCATTCCGGACTTTCCATGAATAGATAGGTTTGACCTAATTTTTCCGACACCTTCCTATATATCATCGGTAGGGTTTTGGACCTTCCGTTACATTTTAGACTTTCCATAAATAGACAGGTTTGACCTAATTCTTCTGACACCTTCTTATATATCACCGGTACGGTTTTGGACCTTCCGGAACCAGCCGTGATATAATGGAACCATTCCGAGACTTCCCCAAACCACTTTTGGAGTCTCCCTCTCTCTCTGATCTAATACCGAACTCATATTCAATAGACGCAAAACTCTTAAGTGTTTGACCCATTGGGTTCGGATAAATGTAGACATGCCCCGAACACTTTTCCGTTGCAATGATCATATGCATGCTCTTGAATCGCTGCAATGGTCCCTACATATAACATGAAGATCTTTATCGTGTGAACTGTTACAATATCCATTAGGGTTTCGGTTTACTTAGCGATACTTTGCACCACCCGAGATGAAACTGTTATGTATCTCATTTCCTTGTGTGCTCTCTTTACACTATCCATGTTATGGATGTTCTTGTGACTAACAACTTAGTCACGTGTCCGGCCAGACAATGACGAACATCACAACACTGAGCGGGCCCAGAGAATATCTCTCCATCGTCGGAGTAGTAAATCCTATTCTTGTGACAATAGAACTATAGCGTACTTTCTGAGTACTCCACCATCACTTTAGTAATCACCCTTTTATGGATAATGTTAAGTGTAGTGAAAGCAATCTTTCAGTGCCCATGTCTATTTCTCTCATGGTCTTCCGAAACATATAAACAACAAATGTCTTTCGTGATTAAATACCAACAACATATTGACGATTTAGTTTCATGGTATATTAATGGGGTCTTGTCCAACACATTGTTCTCCCCAAACAATATGCACTCACTTATTATTGGCATCCTCGTAACAACTTACTTATGCCCATAGTCAGGAAAACAAGACTATCGGATAACAAGCGAACTAATCTTAGAGGCAAGATTAGGAAACTCTTTGTTGTTTACTATTTCACATGTGTAATTATGTTTTCCTCCAAATCTCATATTTGGAACCAATATATAGTTATAGAATGAAATATAAACATTTAATTATTAAATAAGGAATATTAATACTCCCTCCGACCCATATTACTCTTCACTAATATAGATGTATCTAGACATATTTCAGTGGTAGATACATCCGTATTAGCGAAGAGTATTATGGGTCAGAGGGAGTAGTAATTTTTTTATTATTGCCTCTAGGGCATATTCCCATCAGGTTCTAGTGGGTTCTAGCAGGTACTAGTACTCGACATGATCATGGTTGCTTACTCATGTGCTCTAATTTACTTCTACTGTTAATTCTTTAGTTAACCATCACTGTTAACACTCTGTTCTTCTGTTAGCTGATACTTTCCTAGTTTAATTTCTACTTATGTGTGTAGATGTTTCTTATGAATGTGCTAAGCATCCATAACTCACAGATTGTATGCATGTTTGTGTGTTTGTATAATTTTGTTAAGTGTGTCTTAACTGTCTCTAATACATCTATATGAACTTGTACACAGTTGCGTGATGAAGTTAACTACTATACACTACCAACTATGTCTCTCGCAGGTGCTTGTTGTGCCAGGCCTTTGAGTACTTGATGATAGTATTCTCCAGTAATAGAAATGCACATTGATGACCCACAAGTATAGGGGGTGTATCGTAGTACTTTCGATAAATAAGAGTGTCGAACCCAACGAGGAGCAAAAGGTGTTGACAAGCAGTTTTGATCAAGGAATCACTGTAAATACTAGCAAACGGGTTTTCAGGTTTATTTGATAATGCAGATAAATAAAGTACGAGTAAATAAAAGACAGTAATAATAATTGCTGCAAGTGGCCCAATCCTTTCTAGAGCAAAGGACAAGCCGTTTGTGTTACTTATGATTACCAAACGTTCCTGAGGACACACGGGAGTTTCTGTCAAGTGCTTTCGCTTCATACAGTTGATTAATCTTCATTGGTTTGATAGGTGTTATGGGGGTGATCCTATGCTAATGCACTACCCCAACTTGGACTAATACATACTTGTGATTATACCTCTTGCAAGCATCCGCAACTACAAGAAAGTAATTAAGATAAATCTAACCACAGCCTTAAACTCTGAGATCCTACACTTCCTGGTGCACTGGTTTCCTAACGGGGGTTTAGGTTTCTGTCGCTCCGACAACCCCACAATTAGTAGCCAAATACACAATGCATTCCATTAGGCCCATAAAGGTGAAGTATCATGTAGTCGATGTTCACATGACACCACTAGTAGAATAGCACCACAACATAAATATCAAACCATTAAATATTACTCAACATAGTTCCACTACTAACATCTTGACTTCTCCCATGCCCTCAAGAACTAAATGAACTACTCACAAGACGTCATATGGATCATGATCAGAGGTGAAATAATGATGAATAACAATCTGGACATAAACCTTAATTCAACGGTTTCACTCAATAGCATTAATTACAAGTAGTAATCAACACTTAGAAAGTTTCCCCTGTGAACTGGACAAGATTCCCCCAAGATGTTACAGCGGGATGGCGTGGTGGTGATGGTGATGAAGGTGCTGGTGGCGATGGTGATGATGATGATGATCCCGATGAAGCCTAGCTCGATGACGGTGACGATGGCGACGATTTCCCCCCTTCGCGAAGGAATTTCCCCGACAGAATTCTGCCTGCCGGAGAGCTTTCTCTCTCTATGTGTTTTCCACCCCGCAGAGGCGGCGGAGTCTTTCTGTGATCCTCCCCCCAGTCTTAGGTTTTCGGGGAGACGATATACGCGAAGGGGCACTGGCAGAGGTGGGCCAAGGCGACCACACCACCTGGTGGCGCGGCCTAGGGCTGGCTCGCGCCAGGGGTTGGTGTGGGCCCCTGGTGGCTCACTGTTCCCTCTCCTTCTGGCTACTTCCGTCTTCTGGCCAAATAGGAAATTCTAGATATTTTCCGAGAGTTGCTGATCTTCAGAAATATGGTGCCTTGATAGTCCTTTTTCCAGCAGAATCCTGACTACGGCAGTGAATTCTCCAATAATCATCAAACATGCAAAATAGAGGAAATGATCTAAGTATCATCTCTAAATATGAAATATATCAATGAATAACAATAAATTATGATATAAAATAGTGATGCAAAATGGACGTACCACACATTAATTACTTAGGGTTCTAGGGAGTAGCTACCACTCCCTCTCCACTCTATCATAGGGTTTGAGCTATAACCTTTGTAGTCAACTAAGTGTCCTTGATGATGATCTGGTGCAGTTCTTCCTCTTCTGGCTCCTATTCTTGCTCCAAGTGCTCCTTTAGATCTTCTTGTTCACACCAGTGGGTGTGTTTAGAGTTCCCCTCCTTGAGCCTCTGGCGTCAAGTTGATTTTTTAGCTCTGTTCTCTCTGCCTCTAGCTAGAGAGTGATTCTTATGAGCTTTGTGAGGATTTGTAATCTTCAAGGTGACGTCTGGGGTCCTATTTATAGTGTTTTAGGGCTGTGCTGCTGCTGACACCTAATGCCATGCAATCTGTGACTAAGCTTCTTATACCACCTCTCTAATTTTACGTCTAGCTTGCATTTATGGCTCAGCATGGGCTAAAGTCATATGCCTAATCTGGCATGATGGTTTGAGGGTAATTTGGTAACTTCCTAAGTCTGGTTCTGTGATTTTTAGGGTTTTAGACTTGAGTTTGTTTCATTGGTTTGGTGGCATTAATTAAAGTTTTATGGTGATTTCTTAAGTTTGTTTCTATTGCATGTTTGATGAACTTTGAAGTGATCATTAAACCTGTTTGGATTCTTTTTACAGTTGATTTGTGCATTGTGTTCTGACCTAGTTTTGTCTAAAATAACTCTGTTGCTCCTTGTTTGCTGCAGTTATGGCCATTTCTAGTGCACCTAGATAATACACTTGGTCTTCCTTGCTTTGTTTCCTCTCTGTTCTCAATAGGTTACTGATACTACAGTTGGTCTTCCTTGCTGGTTGTTGCCTCTTTTGGTTTTGGTCTCCTATGTCTCAGGTTACTATTGGTTTCTACAAGGTTTTGATCTATGGCTTGTTTTGGTCACTCGATATTCTTTGTGATCTATGTACTTGTGATTTTCACTTTGCTTTGCCTCAACACAAAGTTCAAGACAGATTCATGTGATTTAAACTTGGATTCTAAACTAATATGGATTTACTCTTGTAAATTTTACATTTGGATCTTTCCAAGATCCTTGGATTGTTATTTGTGTGCATGTTTAGAGATCCAGAATTTGAAGATAAGAAGATAAGAATTTAGGATCTTCTTTTCTTTTTAGTAGTTTGTATTAGGTTTTACTTCTGTTGTTATTTTCATTCCTTGTACAATAATATCATAAAAATAGTATTGATATCAAAAATAAAATCTTATTTTCCTTTCCATTATTTGTGGTGATTTATTATTATTTTCTTTTATTTATTTATTTTTGATGAGATAACAAGTTGTAAGGAAAGCCTCATCCCAATAACATAAAGGAAGAGACGAGTGTGCCAAAAGAGCTAAACCAGTCTTGACAAGATGTCTATGTTTACGTTCAACAACACCATTTTGTTGTGACATGTGCAGGCATGACACATGATGAGATATGCCTGTGCGTCGGAAATAAGCATGGAGACGGTGATATTCGCCACCCCAGTCGGACTGCACAACAAGGATTTTAGTGTTAAGAACATGATCAACATGAGTTTGAAAAAGATAGAATATTCCTCAACATCAGATTTGTGTTTAATAAGATAAATTCAACAATGGGGCTGTAGTCATCCACAAAACTAACATAATACTTGTATCCACCAGAGGAGGACAAAGCAGGACCCCAGACATCAGTGTGGACAAGTTCAAGAGGTGCAGTAGAAACACTATGAGAGTGACTATAAGGTAATTGATGACTCTTAGCACGTTGACAAGCATCACAAACTGATGAATCAAAATCTGAGGAACACAAAAGATTATTGTTCTTAACTATGTTTTAGACAACATTATTCGAAGGATGGCCAAGCCGTTGATGCCATTTTCTAGAGGAAACTTTAACACTAGCAGATGCATGTCGAGAGGCTGTAGATGACGAAGCACGATGGAACAGAATTGGATAGAGACCCAGCGACTTCTACCTTGAAGAATGATTTTCTTGATGGCTGTGTCCTTAACACAAAAGAATTGTCAGTGAAATTCGATAAAAACATTGTTATCGCTAACAAGTTTATGAACATAAAGAAGATTCTTGCTAATGGCGGGAACATGAAGGATGTTTTTAATATCAAGGGAATGCATAGGACCAGCTAAACGAGAGTGACCAATGTGCAAAATTGACAAACCTGCACCATTGGCGACCTGAACTTAATCCCTGCTGTTGTAGCGCTCATGGACATGTAGACGTTCCATGTCGTGGGTGAGATGATCGGTGGCGCCGAAGTCAACTAGCCAGTGTGACAGAATTGAAGAGGTTGCGGCAAGACAAGGCTTCATGTCCCCAGATGCCGTAGATTTGGCAACGGGTGCATGGACGACGCCCACCACTGCTGTTGCCACCACTGTTGTTGCTGCCATCGTTCTTGCGGCCACCACCTTGACCGCCACCGCCTTGTCCACCACCAATACACTCTCCATTATGGGGGCCTTGGTTGCCTCGATAGCCACCGCCTTGACCTTGGTAGCCACCACCTTGGTAGCCGCCTCCATTGTAGCCACCGCCTCCTTGCCCCTGATAGTTGCTGCCTTGGCGACCACCACCGCCTTATGGCGCACCGCCCTGGCCTCCGCCGAAGCGACCACTACCTTGATTTCTGCGGCTAGCAGCATTAGCTGACGAGGAGAAGTCGATCTCGACAGTTTCCTGCATGGCCTCATGAGACACGATCATGGAGTAGAAGTTGGTGAGCAGGATGACAGCGTTAGGGATGGCGTTGAGTGATGCTTGGAGCACTGAAAACTCCTTTCTCAGGCCGGCAAGGATATTGTCGATGAGCTCATCGTCGGGTAACAGAGAACCGACAGTTGCCATGGCATCGGCGAACCCCTTCATGAGGTTGAAGTAGTTGGAGGCGCTCATGTCGTTCCGCTTCGTCATCGCCAGCTTGCGACGGTAGGCGCGGACGCTCGACCTTCCTTGGGCGGAGAACATGGAAGTGACGCACCCCCACACGGATGCGGAAGTCGTTCGCCCGATCATCTGGGCGAGTACATCTTCGGTCATGGACCCGAGGAGCACGGTCATGACGCGCTGATCCGCGTGCTACCACGAGGTATACTCGGGGTTGATGGTGGTGACGGCATTGGCACCGATGCCGGTGGTAGTGGTCTTCGGCGGCGTGGGGAGACTCCCATCGATGTAGCCAAGATATCCTTGGCCGGCTAGATTGGGGACGACTAGGGTTTTCCAGAGGAGGAAGTTGTTGCGGTCGAGGCGGATGGAGATGGAGTTGTTGTTGAAGGCATCGGTGGCCAGAAGGGAACCAGCGATGGAGGAGGTTTGGGCGGAGGTAGTGGTCATCGCCGTGCCTCGCACAAGGTGCGGCGGCGGTGTTACCCTAGGAGTGTTTGGCTCTGATACCAAGTCAAAGAGTATTGTTTGCCATGGTTAGCTCCATGGCTGGCTCTTCCTTTATATAATAGACAGAGATTACAACAGATTACAATTGATGGTTAGGATCAAATCAGATCTCTATACAAGGTATAACCTAATACAGCCCATATACTCTAATAGAGCAGGCCTCGTGGATATCTGGACGAGGCGTGTCCCATGAATCTAGGCCAAGCGGAGGAGCGGCGCGCGTGTCCAGGCCAAGGCGCCGCGCCCGTGCGTCTGTCCAGGCCAAGCTAACACGCAGCTGTGCATGGTCTTCATCGGCGCGCGCGGTACGGGGACAACATCGAGCCAGAAGATGCTCTTTTCGCTTTTGGAGCCGGGAATTCAAAAAAAATTGCGAGCATCGGTCGACTCCAAAAGCTGTCTGACAAAAATGGTGTCGACTATTTTTTTAGGGATCACCGGTGAAAATACTCTTAGAACATCTCCACTCGCCCCCCCTAAAGGACCCCCAAATGCCATTGGGGGGAGCCGGCGTAGAAAATCTCGCCCAGTCGCGCCCCCATGCGGTTTTTCCATCCGGCGCGACACATGTTTTCATCCGGCGCACCTGATCCAAACCCTGTCCACGGGGGGGGGGGGGAGGGTGGAGGGCGACTGGGGCGCCGGCTGGGCGCGTGGCCCACTGTCGGCGGCACGACCGACACTTCATCGTCTCCACTTGTCTCATCTCCTGCGCACAATAATGGCGCTGCAAACGGCAACAGCTTTGGAGCGGCGCATCGAGCCGTCGCGTCGGCGGGAAATGAATGCCATGTCGCGCGCTTCCGCCATTTCCCGCCCCTTCTCCTTTGTTTTCCCGCCCCGCTTCCAGCTATAAATAGCTCGTTGCCTCACCGGTAGGTTCACATCCTCCAACCGCCGGTAGAAAATGCCTCGCCGGCTATAAAATGCCTCGCCGACGCTTCACAACCTACGCCATGCTCCCTCGAGGTGGTTTCGGCGCGCCACCACCACCACCGCCCCCACCTCCACCGCCACCGCCACCGCAGGAGCCAGCTCTGCCGCAGGGCAAGGAGGAGGAGGACTCCGACGAGGAGGAGTTCCTCGCCCAGCTGCCAACGGACGCGGAGACGGAGGAGGCCGCCACAGAACAAAGAGCGATCCTAGCGTGGTTCGAGACACAGCGCCGTGAGCGGTCGGCGCAGGAGCTCATGGCCGCGAAGAGGACGGCGACAACGGCTAGGCTGGCAGAGGACCATGTTGCCGCCCGCGCCGACGCCCATCGCCGCAACATCGAAGCAGCGAGGGCTACGATGGCGGAGGCTGAGCAACGCCTCTTTCGGGCGGACGTGATCGGAGGGCTCGCGATGGTGGCGGCGGAGCGCCAGTGCCACGAGCATCAGTACCCTCTTCCCTCCTTTGACGCATCGGCGTAGCGAGAGGAGGAGTGCCACACCTTCACCTCCTTCCTCGAGGACGCCAATCGTGACCGCCACGAGCGTGCATTGGAGGAGAACCATCGCCGCCGCAGGATGGTTTCTCGCCGTCGGTCCGATGACGGAGCTGGGCCGTCCAACGCTCCACCGCCACCACCATCGGGCGCATCGGGAGCTGACGCTGCCGGTGGGGACTCCGACGAAGACCACCTCTTTTAGTTTATTTTATATTTTGACGTATTATGTAAAAACCATCTATATTTCAATGAAATCTATGTAGTTTGCCAAATTTTGTCGAGTTTAAAATTTGGGATGGGGGACACGGCTAGAAAACCGCCGCCTCCCCATACCAAAATCGGCGCCACCCCCTTCCCCCACAAAACGGCCTCTGACAAGGGTATAGCTAATAGAGCCCATTACTTGAGTACCCCTGAGGCCCGTTAAGCTAGGCCCAAGTGTAATCATAGTCGAAGTACGAGTCCATGTCGTATATTGATATTGTAATATGTATCGGACCCGACCGGTTCCTTGAGACCTGGCCACCTATATATAGGGGCCAGGAGAGGCCGGTCAGGGATAGATTGAGAGTAAGCCAAGTTACCCACCACGTTTATTCTCGATACACGCCTTGTTTGACTTACTTTTACCTTTCAGTTCATCCGACACCCTACTTCCCCCGATCCTAAGTCCTTCATTTAGGACATTTGTCGAGTTAACCCTCGTCAATTGGTGCCGACCGTGGGGACTCCGGGCGTTGGAATCATGAATTCGACGGCTTTTTTCTTTTAGCCAACAGTAGTCCAGAAGTCGACGAAAACCAGATATCCTTCGGAACCGTCGATTTTCAGCCTCATCCATCAAACTTCACTCCAATATTCGAGAGCCTGGATCAAGATATGGACCTGAAGATCGGAAGCCTAAACTTTCGCGTCGGATCTTTAGGTTCGATTCGCCTTTCAGATCCAGTGAAACCGGATCCATCGGCAAGCGAAGCCAAGACAATTGCAATGTCCGAATCATCGGTGGGCTCTTCCAGCGAGGCAAACTCGCCGGTCAGCTTTGCAACAACAGAAATTATAGGAGAAAAATTGCCGAACTCAACGAAACCATGGAGAATCTCGACTTAGGGGATCAACTCGAAGACCTCATGATCTGCCATGACGACGCTTCAGACAAATCAACAGACACCTGGAAGACAGGACTAGAGCTTCATGAGGATGACAAAACAATCTTCTCAAGCTTCAATAGCAAGTTCGACAACCGGTATCAAGTACTCGCAATTGTAGGAGACAACTCAGAAGAATTCGATGAAAACAATAACCCAGTACTGAACCCAGTAAATGTAAACAGAGGAGCAAATCACCTAGCAGAAGGAGAAACTGCAGATTCTCTAGCGAGCAGGTAAAAAGTTCGACTATCAGCCGAGGAGTGGAAGATAATCAAAATAGCCATAGAACACGGTGTGCCCATACCAACAGACGCAAGCAAAAATATGCTTTTTGGGTATCATTATGCCCTAAGACAGCAATCAAAGCAACTAGCAAGAGAAAGAAGCGAAATACAAAAAAGAAAAGATTCAGCCATTGCAGCAAGCGCAGCTCTTCATAAAGCACGCAGCGACACGTCATATACGAACAGCAGAAGGCATCGTCGGCATGGATCAAGGGTTGAAAACCTCTAACACTCAGAAAGGCGAAGCCTCTCCAAAAACCTCGACTCGTCCTTCCTATCGGTCGACGAGCAAGGCAATATCATACCAAAAATGCCAGAAGCAGCACTTGTGGCAGCTCAAACATATCTATACACGACACGGCCAAGTCCAGGAGACCCAAGGGAACATATGCATCGGGCAGCACTGCAAGGGTTAAGGATGGTAGGCAACAAGTTGAAATCAAAAGAAGAGGAGGCATATCGCAATAAAGGAACGCATAAGCCTAGGTCACCACGCCGTCACAATAGTCCTTGGCACCGGAGTTGTAATCGACGATCTAGATCGCCATCGCCAAGATGCCATAAAAACCCGAAGCATGGAGGAACCCGAAGGTCCAGGACTCCTACCAAGGCATATGACTATGAAGACGACGAAAAAGAGATGGGGGTGTCGTGCTTTACTCATAGAGTTTGCACCACACCAGTGCCCAAGGGTTTCAAACTACCCCACGACCAGCAAAAGTATGATGGATCCCAGGAGCTGCAGTCATGGCTCTCAGATTACTTGCAGGCAATAAAAATACTAGGAGGAACAAAGGAAACAGCAATGCAAAGTTTGCAATTACACCTCACCAGCGCAGCCAGGTCATGGTTGAGCAAATTGGAAAGAGGAACAATCGGGCCAGCATCGATAGAAGAAGTCAAAGCTTGCGTACAACAACGCAATGAGACGCTAAGGTCGTATATTCAAAGGTGGAGCATTATCAAGAACTCTGCAGTCGAAGTTTCAGATGAGAGGGCAATCAATGCCTTCACTCTCGGGTTGCGACGAGGAGACCTAGTCGAAGAGATGGGCAGGATCAAGCCGAAGACAGTATCAAATCTAATGAACATAGCAAACAGATTTGCAGATGGCAAAGACGCGTGTAACAACAAGCGAACACGATCACCAGAAGACGACGGGGAAATAGATACAATGGACAAAGGAGGAGATCCCGCAATTACGACAACTATGGTTCTCACAGCCAAGTAGCCGCGGGATACAAAGACAACAATTACCATGGAGATGACCATAGAAACTCAGGATACCGCAGCTACAGAAGAGAAGACTTCGGAAATAGCAAAAGGTTTCAGTCAAGGGAACCTCGAGAATACAACCCATCACCAGATGATATGCTAAACGGACCTTGCCATATACACTCCGCGTTCGTCGATGGGAAGAGAGTGTCTAAACACACAATGAAAGATTGCAAAACATTCTTGAAACTTCAGGAGGCGGCAGTCAACAAATAAGCCGAAGCAAAGAGGCAAGGATATGAAGGGAACACAAACAACACACCTACAATGATTCAACATGCAAACAATGGAGTCTCGCAAGGTCAGAACCAGCCAAGCCAAGGACACGACAATGACGGAGGATACATCCCGTCCAAAGGGCACATAACAACAATGATACAACCAGTCCCAAAATCGAACAAAGAGGAAAAGAGTATAACTCGACAAGTGAACCTAGCAGTAAGATCACCTCCAGCAACCACAGAATATCTATCTATTATATTATTAAAACAACTAACAACCGATGGCTAGGATTTAACAGTTTAGTTCTACAACATATCAATGATCGAGATTAACCAATATGGGCTCACGCCAAAAAGAGCTAGCATTCTATACGCTTCCTATTCGTATTTGCCATGAACTCTTGATTTGCTGACGCAGGAAGAGCAAGCCAGCTACGTTGCATGTTCCTATTTGGATGCAAACAACCTAATATGTATCTCACGCTAGGAAGAGCTAGCAGGCTATACGCTTCCTATTCGTATCAGGCATGAACTCTCGATTTGCTCATGTAGGAAGAGCAAGCCAGCTACGTTGCCTGTTCGTATTTCGATGCAGACAAGCAAGCATCCGTGATTGCTCAAGGTAGGGTAGAAAGTCATCCACATAACAAATCCACGACGAGTCCGGCAGATTGAAGTCGTGCGACGGCGCAGCGCGCGCGAGGATGCCTGGCGATCATCGTATTGAAAGAGCGAAGCTCAGATAGCCGGATGCCCGGCAGTTGCCCAATTGAAAGAGCGTCCCTCGGATCCCGATAGATTCAACACATCAAAGCAACACCTCCATTACCAATTGTGATCCCACCATGCCCAAAGAATTGAACAAAGGCAATTTTCTTCTTCCGTGATTCAATGCCATGAGCTTTGAGTGCTTCTGATTTGTGATGCATTGCCAGATAAACTCAGTGATTTTACCAATCATGTTTGACAAGCTGTGCACAACAGAATCGACGTGTATTTATATAGTTGATCAATACCGACAACAGCATGCATCGCGTCCATCTTGAATTGGTAGCATATCCTGCAAGGCTGCAACCACCTCTGGTAAATCTCCCATGAGTTACGGATGAACATAGCCCTTGATGATGTCGCACTACTGAATATTCCGAAAACACCAAGGTTTCCGAGTCCGCTAGAATGTCTATGATGATCCCGACATGCCAATATCAATCAGCCGATAAGCAACAGCTCCAAAAGGAGATCGACGTGTTGGTTAGGATCGATGGACAGGCGGCAGATATAACACGACGGCAGTGCATGAATCAGATCGACATATCAGATATCGCTGTGTACGTGTGGATTCAGCCTCTTTGTTCAGTCTGTGCTATATCAATTGGAAGAGATATAGCGAGAAACATGAGCTATGTTAGAACTCGCGTTTGCATAACCATCCTAGACATAGAGAGTTCTTCTGAAGTCTCATGAATCACCGGATATGATGGCCGCACCATGCGGCGCATCAATAGGCTCGGTGGCAGATGCTGTCAGCGGTGGCGAGCTCAAGGATAGAGTTAGAACTGGCCGCTCAATGCGTGAGGTATTCAAGAGTCATGAATATTTACTAGGACAGTTCCTCTCCTTGAACTGCGGTGCATGTGTCGTGCTTCTAGCGATCTGACAAAGGTATAAAATGCATGTAGAAAAGAGATGGCTCACAACCTTTGTATCGTTGAGAAAGAGATCCCGGTGAGAAGTCACCCAATCAGAAAATTCAGGACAAGAGAAGGACGCAGGTTTGCCGATGATGTCGAGCAATCAAATGCTTCTAGCCAACTAAGATTACCCAACGTCCACCTGGATTTTAGCTTGCAGCCACCACCACATCATCCATGTTAATTAGCCTGCAGCCACGATATTTGCACCAGACTTTTCCATGCATGATGCAAGGGTTGATTCGAGGTAAGCTGGTGAAAGCTGTCCACTCACTCAAGATGACCAGATGGAGAGCATGGCAACAGAATAAAAATTTGAACCTTTTGCGTAACTGATGAGTTACTGTCCAGCGTGTTTAATTATGGAAAATATCTTACACAAGGTGTCATGGTGTCACATTAGTCGGGCATGAAGACATGTTCTCATTAAAGGTTCTGGAAATCTCCTATTTTGACCTTCAGGGATACACAAATTTATGCGATTAAGTAATTAAAATAGGAGCACAACAGCCATTTATAAATTTTTGTCAAAAAATTACATATGATTTGACGATTCTACTATCATATCATAACCTGTCGAGAAGGTGAATGAACATTAGTACGTAACATAATCAAATGTCGCTAATGAGTCCATCTGGTAGATCACTAATTTGTTAATGTTATTGGACATGGAATAATTCTCATGATTGATCTGATAAAATTGATTGCTCGAGTATGAGGAAAGACTACAAGTTGAATACAATTGTTAAGAAGGACAATGATGATTACTATACATAACAAAATAAAATGTTGCTAATGAGTTTATTGGGTGGATCACTAATTTATTAAAATGTTATTAGACATGAAAACCATTCTCACAAATTATGTGATAAAATTGATTGATCAAGTATAAGAAAAGACGACAAGTTCAATACAATACATGCTTGAATATTAAGAAATGTGCTGCCTAATAGAAGTTGGAGGACGAAACAATGAGATTAAAGGGATTTTGCCTTTATAACATGTCCAAAGTTTGTCAACAAAATGGAAACTGCGAGCAGTAGGGAAGCCCTCCAAATTGAGGATAGTACATAATAAAAATATATATTCACCACTTATTTCTCTTCAATTATTCAAGAAAGTGGTATGAATTAGGAAAACAATAAATTAAATATAATGATTCAAATAGTCTCATTGCTAGCCGCGCGATTGCGCGGCCATCTAGCTAGTTTACATTGGTCAGAACAACCCATAGAATTCAACAGGGATGATCACCCTATAACAGTACCTCGGTCGGGAAACGCGCCTTTGGTACTTAAAGATCAAATTGGGACATACGACATTGATAGAGTATTCATGGATGCAGAGAGAAGAATAAATCTAATATACGCAAAGACACTCCGGGCAATACACATATCATTGGAGTTTCTGAAGCCAACAGATTGTTCTTTCCACGGGATTGTACTAGGGAGTGCTAACTATCCATTGGGTCGAATAACACTCAACGTTTGCTTCGGAAATCGCCAAAACTACAGAAGAGAAAAGCTCGACTTCGAAGTCATGGAGTGGCCATCTCAATATCACGCGATCCTCGGACGACCTGCCTTTTCGCGATTCATGGCAGTACCTCACTATACGTACCTGGTACTCAAGATGCCAGGACCAAACAGAATTATCACAGTAAAGGGAAGCTTCGAACTATCAGATCTATGCGACAAAGAATTCCACAAAATGGCGCAAAATTTTGGCATGATAGCCAACTACGGAGAGCTCAAGGACAAGGCAACAAGCACGACTACAAGCGTCATAAAACAACTTGAAGGACATCCAGCAGAGCCAGAAGCAAAGAAACTGCAGGTACAAGGAAGCTACAGGAGAAGAGAGAAAGATCTCGGCAACATAGACATCAAGTGTACAAGAGTAGAGTAGAAAAAAAGGCTATTAAAGCCATGAGTTATCCTAGGGCAATGCCCTCTAGACCCAGAACACAGGTCACTGGCCGGGTCTCTTGGGACACCCCATGTATCTTACATTCAAGCATAATAAAGATAAAGTTCCTCCTCTTTGAGTTTACAAGTCTTACAAATCCCAAATGGAATTGCAACAAACGCACTAAACATAAAGCGCCTTGAGAACAAAAATTTCTGGCAAACAGCCCCAGAAAAAAAAACTCTCGCGTTTCATACACAAAAACATATATACAATAGAGCATTACAACATTGGTTGATCTGAATCATCTACCGCAAGAGGATTCAAATAATGATGCTCGCGGAAAAATCCAGCATCCTCTCGAAGCAACCTAGCTATGATTCTCCTCGCCGGCTGAAGCGTGGCTTCCATATGGACTTGCAGCTTCACGCGCCCTGGAGGAAAACTTAATGACATGGAACTATAGTTCAGCCTTGGATGCCACTTGCGTATCCATCCAAGAGCAAAGTTAGCACCAGCTACTAAGTTGAGTTCTATCAAACGATGAATTTGTTGACTAGATCTAAAAGCGTCAAGCAGCTACTTAAAACTTTACGACGGAGGATTGCGAGGAAGCGTAATGGAGTACATGGTTGTCAAAGATCTTTGACAACCATCGACAGCTTCCCCAATATGTTGAGCGCGATCCTGTAGAAGAACAACAGCGATGCAACGCCGCGGGTTAGCCCATAAATAATTTGTACCCTTGACACCCTTTCCAGATCCGCGATTCGCTCAGAAACCCGACGGTCTTCATTAGTGGGATGCAAGCAAGTACCTAGAAGATGCAAATTCGTCAAAATACAAAGCCAAGAGAAGCAGCTGGAAATTCGAGAGGGTCTGCAGAAAAACTCACATTTCAGCTGCTCGCAAGCCGACTCGATAAATTCAACAAGATAGGAGTCACATTCCTTCAGGTGCATAACCTGGGCCACCAAACCAGACACTTTATCTTCAAGCGCAGATACCTGCCTCATCAAGCCATAAGATTTGCCAGCCTGGTCCAAGGCAGATTTCGCTTGACGCTTCATCAAGGACAAACGACCTTCGAGGTCTGAAATCCTCGACAAATACTCAGTGCATCAGCAAGGAGAACGAGGAGGAGAAGGAACCCTAGAGTCGAACACATTGGCGGGTGGCGAGTCGCGACCACGATTCGGCGATCCACCAGCATACATAGTCTGGAGGTCAAAAGAATGAAAGGAGAAACAACTCAGAAAACACATCAAGTGACCAAGAGCAACACTTCATAAAGTAAAAATATTTACAGGGTTCCCCGCTAAACTATCAGGCGAAGGATGGAAGTTCTACTATATTAACTCAAAGGAAAAGAAATTACACGGAAAGGCTAAATTCTATGCCACCTCAGCAGCAGGCTCTGTGGCAGGGGAAGGCGCAGAAGGTTCAGCAGCAGCACTTGGAGGAGGCGTCAAGGAGCTAGGCGCGGAAGTCGAGGAAGTCGCCGAGGGAGTAATGAGCGACACAATGTTAGGCGCATATTTCTTTGCGTACTTGAAGAACCCCAGCATCTCCGAAAGAGGGCGGGCAGGGGAAGATCCAATCTTAGCCCAGTCCACCTCTTTGCCATGCGACTGGGCAAGAGCGGTCGCCCCTTCTACACCGCATTTCACCGATGTGCGCTTCAAGGCGAGCACAGGATCTTTAATAGTATCAAAAGCCTCAAGGAGTTTCTTGAGGTTGTCGCCTGGCATCTCTCCCCTTTTCTTCGGCCAGAACCTGACAAATATGCGGACGAGCATGTGTCGAGTTAGTCGAAGAACATCATGCACAAGTTTCCAGTTGGATTCCAGCAGGTCCACCGAAGCCATCAATGGATCTTCAGCATTTGGCTGTCGTAGCTTCCAGGACTCTCCAATTTTCTCTGCTACACCATAGAGAAACGAGCGAAAGAAGTAAATAGCTATCAGCAAAAGCAAGCTCGAGTAAATAAACCATGAGGAAACAACACAATACTTACTGCCAACAGCAACCGAAATACTGTTGACTCGTTCAGCGATGGACCATTTCCGCTGGAGGCGCTTTTGCTTAGCATCACTAAGCGCCTTCTCAGCCTTTTTTTCTTTAGCTTCTGCTGCTTTGACGGCCTTCTCAGCAGAAACCTTGGCAGTAGTAGCGCTTTCCCAAGCCTGTTGAGAGGCTCTCAATTCAACTTCCAGAGCCGATATACGAGCGCGAGCCGAGGTCAAGGAAGCTACAACACAATAAAAGGAGAAAGAAGACACTCAATAGCCAGAGGAAAGCGAAAGAAGCAAACACGCGAGAGAAAGAACTCACAAATCATTGTAAACATACCTTGGGAGGCATTAGCAGTCTCTTGGATTTTGACACATTCATTACCGAGAGAGAGGAACTTCTGTATTAACATCTGCAGAAGGAAGCAGTATGAAAAAGAGATCAAAAAACAAAAAGAGTCGAACACATGAAGCAAAACTCACATTGTCAGATGAAGTCGTGGGCCGATGAGCTTCAAGAGAAGTTGTCATTGTCACCACTCTCTTCAGGCACTTGGAAGCAGGAGCAGGAGCAGGAGCAGGAGTAATCTTCTTAGGAAGATGTGGTGGCGAATTAGCCACCACGGACTCCTCCTGAGGATGCCCCTTGGGGGTAGTCGAAGAACCAAAAAGACAAGTTGATGCAGCATCTTTCTTCGGAACGTCATCATCACTAAGGAAAAAAATTAGCATTAACGGAAAGGAAAATAGAAGTCAAGGACAAGTAAAAACAAGCGCAAGAAAGTAGCAAAACTTACGAGTACAGGGCATCAAACATCTCAAAGCCAGAAGTGTCAGCAACAACAGGCTCCCATGACGCATCCTTCGGATTGGAGGTACATGAGGAAAAAAGATCGTCAAGACGTTTCCTTTTATTCTCCAGACCTTTATCTTCAGAGATGGCAGGAGGAGGCGACGCAGTAGAGCCACTATCTTCTTGAGAATCTACGGCATCATCTCCTTCCTGGCACTCATCAGCCTCGGGGGCTTCAGAGTTACTAGGAGTAGGATCAGCCTTGAGTTGTCCTTCCTCGGGGAGAGGAGGGTGAGAAACCAAAAATTGGTAATTCTGAAAAAAGGAAGAAAAGCAAAACATGACATACAAGCAAACAGAGTACAAGAGAACAAAAGCCAAAGTTTTCGAGTTATCAAAACACATACCTTTGGCAAGGGGTGGACAGAGTCAAAAAATTAGCTGTCAGAGTTGGGATTTCTTTCTCCTTGGTGAGAGTAGTCAGAGACCTCACTAATTTGTCGACATCCTTATTCTTTGTGTCCTGGTTGGACACTCGAGAAGGGTCATCCGAGCCAGCGTAAGACCACAATTTAGAGATTCGATCTTGGAGAGGATGGATGCGCCTATGCAGGAAGAACGCCATAAGTTGCGTCCCAGTTAGTCCGCCTATAGTGGCACTCTTGAAAGCTTGAATACGAGCTAGCAGTGGCTTGATGATTTCGACTTCAGCCTCTGTCGGGGGAGAATCCCACGATGTTAGCTTCGTCAGTTTTGCATTAGCATCAAAAGGAGCAATGCCAAATTGATCAGAAGAAGCGGCCTTTTGGTCCTGAATATAGAACCACTTCTTCCTCCAACCTTGGACTAAAACCGCCATATTGAATTCAAGATAGTGCGACTCCACGCGCACAGAAACTATGGCTCCTCCCAGCTCAGGTTTTTTGCCTAAGGAAACGCTGGGGCGGAGGCAGAAAAGAAACTTCCAAAGGGTCCAGTGAGGGTCAATCCCGAGGAAGGATTCGCAGAGAGTTATGAAGCACGCAATGTGCAAGATCGAATTAGGCGTGATCTGGTGGAGCTGCACGCCATACACAAAAAGCAACCCATGAAGGAATTCGTGGGTAGGAAGAGAAAGACCGCGGAGGAGAAAAGCGAGAAACATCACCCGATGGCCGCTCGGGGGCTTGGGGAAGCGCTCGGTATCGGGGAAGACGATTGACGCGTCAGTAGCAAGTAATCCCTCTTTCTTGGCCTTAGCCAGATCGGATTCTTTGAACTCAGATGGAACCCACTTGGTGGCCATGGTGCTATTTTCCTTCTCCGGCTTCCTCTCTCCATGCGCAACTTTCTTTTTGGGCATTCAGAGAAGATGCGTTCGGGGGCTGCGAGGAAGCTCAGGAGCTTGAGGGAGATGCAGCAATGGTGGCGGCGGCAGAATAAAGAACTGGTAAATAGTAAAAACCCCAGTCTCCCCCTTATAAAGCTTCCTGTGAAAGGAACGTGGGCTGAGACGTGGCGCAAGAAGCGGAGGCGGCAAGCCCACTAACGGGCAAAAAACTGTAAAATTACCGCGCTGCCCACATGCAATGGTCAGCGTCCAGTCAAATCACACAGAGAGTGACTCTCTCAATGACGTCACAATGCGTTGAGTCGCTGAAAAATAAGAAGACAGAATACGATTCGACAATCATGGATATTCACAGGAAATTCAGAAATATCTTTGAGTACTACTCTAATCATCGGTGCTGCTCAAAATACCCGACAAATAATTGATAAGAAGTACACGGTAGCAATGAAGGGACACTTATCTATGAGTCTATACCCGAAAAAATATTCGACTATAGCCTCAGGGGCTACTACCATCAGGAGCGCTGACCGCGCACCCAACAATATTATTAAGCAAAAACAAGTAGCTACGCGAAGGATGCAAGAAGGAAAATTTACATGAGTCTATACCCAAAAAAATATTTTTTGACTATATCCTCGGGGGCTACTCCCATCGGGAGCGCTGATCGTGCACCCAACGAAATTTCAAGTTTCCAAAGAAGGCGAAAGAAAACATTTTATGGACATAACTCCCATCGGGAGGGAATTCATATGAAGTTAAAAGTTGAATAACCCGAAGATTTTCAGTATTGAAATAGTCAAACAAGGCTGAAACAAATGCAAAAAATGATTCTTGAGTTGCATCATCGCGACAAAACTCGAATGCCATTATTGAAACAGATTGTGAAGGTAAGTTCCCAGGATCCATCCTGTGTGGCCTGGTATACGCACCTGGATGCGCTCTGCTAGTAACTTTCCGTGTCTTCGACGCGAAGAAAATCCGGGTGGACGCACTGGGTACCCTGAGAACTACTGGAACTCTTTCTTTGTAAGACCTAAATGCGGCAAAAGAAGGGGTTAGACCAGGTCCTAGAGTCAAGTCCAAGGGGATTGAGTTTGAAGTAGGTAACAAGTATCTGCTCCGACAGTTAACTGGCCTCTTGATCCGTCAGAGCTATCAGGCTTGTTAACCAAAACCCCTTGCGAGAAAATATAATGAAAGTTGTTTAATTGAGTACAGGGAGAAGAAGAAGTCGAAGATTGATCAAGTCGAAGATATGAAGATCTGAGATTCAACCCGAATCTACAATTCTGGTAGAATCTCGGGGGCTACTGACAAGGGTATAGCTAATAGAGCCCGTTACTTGAGTACCCCTGAGGCCCGTTAAGCTAGGCCCAAGTGTAATCATAGTCGAAGTATGAGTCCATGTCGTATATTGATATTGTAATATGTATCGGACCCAACCGGTTCCTTGAGACCTGGCCACCTATATATAGGGGCCAGGAGAGGCCGGTCAGGGACAGATTGAGAGTAAGCCAAGTTGACCACCACGTTTATTCTCGATACACGCCTTGTTTGACTGACTTTTACCTTCGAGTTCATCCGACGCCCTACTTCCCCCGATCCTAAGTCCTTCATTTAGGACATTTGTCGAGTTAACCCTCGTCAGCCTAAAAAATGCTTGCACCGGTCACCGTTTGAAGAGGGGAGGGGGGAGTGGAGATGCTCTTAGGCCTCAATGGCTCAAACTCGGATTGCACTGGTGACATGTACATGCAGCTCCCCGGCCTCGATGAAGTTTCCTGTTCCCCTCCAGTTGCGGGAAATATCGAGTATCCGCTCAGTCCTCTAGCTCCCTGGGCTTGGCCGGATAACATCACATCGGATGGATCGAAGCCTAGCAGGTCCATTTCCTCCATGAGCTTCTTTTTTTTCCAGCAACTTACTTTCTTCTCTTGTTTCATGGTTTCGTTTTTTTTTCTATTTTATTTTATTTATTTCCTTTTTCTAGTTATTCATTCTCCACTTTAACAGATAGGTGGATCACTGCCTAAATTTATATTTTTTACCAATAGTTTAGCGTAATGGTATGAAGTTCATGTTTTATAAAATTGCACCATTAGAATTGTATTCCCGAACTAATTTGTTGGCATACGCAAAGAATTTACAGTTATGGTAAAAAATTGGACATTAACAATACAATAATGCTAGACTTACATGCACTTATTTACATAAACAAACTACTTGTATTATGTGTAAGCACTAGGTTGGTTCTAATCTGATTACCTCCCTTGATGTCGTGGTTATGACTATCTGGGTAGGCCAAGGACAGATCCGTCTGCCAGATGATGTCCCAGGAATCACCACGACGCTCGACCGAGGAGGCCGGCTTCGACCAAGGAACCGGCTGCGCCAGCAGCCGGCAGACATCTTCACCACCGGAGGCCCGAGCCGGCAAAGACGACGAAACCTTTAATCGATGCTTTATTAAAGGTAGCAGGGGTCCCGACAAGATCGACAAAGGCTGGAGATTGGAGTTACGCCAGCCACGCATGGCCTCCACTAATCGCACCGAGCAAGCCCCTCCTCCACGAAAGGATCCAAGGCAAACCGAGGGCATATACCCGGGATATGCCAGTCCAAGGGAAAATGCGCTCTATAAAGCAGCCTGCGCCCAGACAGAGGGACAGAGAAGAGCGGGACTGATACGTCTCAAACGTATCTACAATTTTTGATGCTCCATGATTGTTTATGCACCATTTGCTTTGTATTTTATACACTTCGTGGCGTTTTCATGTGTTTCCTAGAACTAACCTATTGACGAGACGCCGCAGTGCCAGTTTCCTGTTTTCTGTTGTTTTTGTGTTTCAGAAAAGCTACATAGGAAATATTCTTGGAATTGGACAAAACAAAAGCCGAACCTCCTAATTTTCCCAGACAAAGGACGAAGACCGAAGGAGAGCCGGAGGAGGGCCAGAGGGCCACCACACCAGGGAGTGGCGCGCCCCCTCCTGGCCGCGCCACTAGGGGGTGAGCCCCCCTGGTCCACTTCCTGATGCCGCCCTTCCGCCTATATAAAGCCTCCCGATGGAAAACCCTAAATCAAATGGCAATTTTCCAGAAGAAGTCCCGCAGCTCCGCCGCCGCCACCAATGAATTTTGGGGGACAGAAGTCTCTTTTTCTGGCACCCTGTCGGGATGGAGAAGTGCCCCCGGAGCCATCTCCATCCACGCAATTGCCTCCATCGCCGTCTCCATTGACTTCACCGCCATCTCCACCAACGTTGATGTCTCCTATGATGAGGAAGGAGTAGTTCTCCCCCGGGGCCAAGGGCTCTACCGATAGCTATGTGGTTCATCTCTCTCTCCCATGATGTGATATATATGTGATCATGAGCATTGTATCTAGTTGAATTGGTAGATGCTATTCTTCATATATTATGCTACTCCCGTGCTTTATTATTGTAATCTCCGGAGACACCTTGTACCATGATGTGAAGGTGACAGTGTGCGCATTATGTGTGTCTCTTTGGCTAGTGTCTCTATGAATTGTTGGTGTTTGTTGGAACCATCTAGTGCGCTCAAGGTGATAGTGTGGGGCAATCTAGTTTGGGGAAATGCAAACTTTGAGGAGTGCTTCGTAGCTCTACGCATGATTAGTGTTCGTTATCCATTGGAGAATAGTTTAGAGTGGCATAGTGAAGTTAGTATTTATGAGTTTAATTTTGTTATCTTTGTTGAGAGTGACCACTAGTGAAAGTATGATCCCTAGGCCTTGTTTCCAAGCATTGAACACCGTTTACATTCAGTTTTGTTACATGTTTGCTCACAACGATATTTATTTCAGATTACATTTACTACTCATAATCATCCATATTACTTGTATTTCACTATCTCTTCGCTGAACTAGTGCACCTATACATCTGACAAGTGTATTGGGTGTGTTGGGGACACAAGATACTTATTGTATCGTAATTGCAGGGTTGCTTGAGATGGATAGCTTTGACCTCCTCCTCCCTGAGTTCGATAAACCTTGGGTGATCCACTTAAGGGAAACTTGCTGCTGTTCTACATACTTCTGCACTTGGAGGCCCAACACTGTCTATAAGAACAGACGCGTGCGTAGACATCAAGCTCTTTTCTGGCGTCGTTGCCGGGGAGGTAAGGTAAAAGGTACTCGCATCCTCGTGTGTGAGTGCTCAAAGTTATTTCCTTTAGATTCGACAATTATATCTTTTTGTTTCTTGTTTTTATTTTCACTAGTTAGGCTTAATGGAAAACAAAGAGTTTTATAGTATTTTTCCTGAGTTAGGACATAAAGTGTTTGAAAAACCCTTGGAGCTTTATTTGCAGAGCAATGTTATTTGTATGAATTCTTTGAATACCGTTATTGCTAATGCTATAGAAAAGTCTAAGCTTGGGGAAGCTGGTTTTGATAAGCATGATATTTTTAGTTCCCCAGCTCTAGTGGAGAAAATTCGCTCTGATGATATTTTATCTCCCATATGTGATGATTCTAATGATGTTTGTGATCCTCGCTCCTTTAAAATACCTATGAAAATTGTTGAACGTGCTATGAATAACTGCTATTTAGGGGATGGAACTGTCCATCTTGGTGATCATTTGTTCTTTATACATGAATTATGCGAGTTGTTCAAGTGTGCAGGTATTTCAAAGAACCAGGTTAAGAGGAAGCTATTCTCTTTATCACTAAAGGGCAGAGCTGCGGAATTGTATAAGATGCTAAAGGATGGCCGACCTATTGGCTGGGAGGAAATTGTACCCCTCTTTTATTCTAAATTCTATCCTTCTAGTGAGGTTCATAAAGATAGGAATTATATTTATAATTTTCATCCTCATGATGGAGAGAGCATTGCCCAAGCATGGGGAAGATTGAAGTCACTAATGCTCAAATGTCCCATTCATGATCTTCCCCATAAATTTTTTTTGAAAAAAATGATCTTTTAAAGAAAATGATCTTCCCCGTAATATTGTTATTAATAATTTTTATGCAAGGCTTTCAGGACATTACAGGGACTATCTAGATGCCTGTTTTGAGGGGTCTTTCACAAGCAAGGAGGTTGACGCCAAGTGGGAGCTTCTTGAAACAATTCAAAGCAATATCGAAGATTGGGATAGCGACAAAGGTAAAGGATCAGGTATAAATTATGAGTATGATTGCATTAAGTCTTTCGCTGAAACTGCTGATTTTCAAGAGCTTAGTGCTAAATATGGTCTTGATTCTCAAATTATGGTTGATTGCTTTAGAACCTTTGCTTCCCATATTAATGTTCCTAAGGGAAATGGGGACGTATATCATGAACCTTTTAAAGACACTTGCATGGAAAATGAAATTGTTATTGATGATTGCAATGAACATGCTCAAACTTCTGAAAGTACTATTTCTTATAAGCATGTTAATTTTTGTGGAGCACTTAGACCTTGTGAAAAGAGTCACGACAAAGAAGATTATTGCATCCACCACAGGAATGAAGAAACTAGAATGTGGCACGAGGCTCTAGATGAGCTTGGTGAAAAGGTTTGTGCCCTTTATCCTTTTATTTGTGAACTTTGCTATGAAGAGGGTCATTTTAATTTGCAATGCTCAGGCCATAATAATAACCTTTCTAATCCAATGAGTACCGCAAGTTTGTATTGTGATGACAAGATCACTCTCAATCAGCATGATGAGCTTACTTTATTTTTGGGGTGTGAAGAGTTATCTAGAAAAACTTCTTTGGTAGATATGAGTGCTTTTGATATTAATAGCATCCTGCATGGTTGTCATCTTTATTGTGTTAAAGATTGTCATGCAAATACTTACATACAAAATGTTATAAAAGAGGATGCTTTACCAAATTATGACAGGTCTGATATGTGTTTCTTTCTTATTAATAAAAAGGAGGAATCCTCCAAAGTTTGTTCTATCGTTTCTGTCAATAAACCAGATTATGTGGAGAAGCTTCCTTTCAAGCCTCTCCCTCCTATAGAAGAGAAGAAGAAGAAGAAGAAGAAGAAGAAGAAGAAGAGGAGTAAAAGGAGAGAGGAAACGATACATTCCTCTAAGCATGTTGCTCCTATTATAGTTTTTGATGAGTCTGAACTCGATGATGTTGCTATGCCTGTTACCTATATTAGTGATCATGATTGGGAAAAGCACTGTACATTTGATATTGAAAATCTTTTGGTACCGATTCTGAAAATTATAAGGTTAATAATTGTTGTACCATTAGTGCTATCCATGTTCCTTCCAATGATGATATGTTTACATATGAATACACTTTGGAAGATAGTTGTTCTATTGCTTATGATGATTACAATGATGAGTATGATATTTTCAGTCCACCTACTATTAAGGAGAAAACAAGGTATGATTACAATATGCCTCCTATTTTTGATGATTATTGTTGGGGATATACCAAATAGGTATACCAGCGACATAGTCCTAAACTAGCAAGCCAGGGTGGCCTCTCAGGGTGGTATGGCGGATTGCTGAGGAAACCATGGCGGTATTGGACGCAGGAGCTCATGGCGGATCCGTAGATAGGCCCATGGCGGGTTGCCTTGTAGTACACGCATAGGACTTAGTCTAGGACTCCAAGTTGTATCCGCTCCGATACCATCGTGTAGCCCACGCCAGACGCCTTTATAAGCAGGCATGGAGAAGCCCTTGAGGCACAGCTTAGACATATGGCCAATCGCATAGCGAAACAGCCAACCTCATCATTGTAACCGAGCACTTGTTGCCATATAGTGAATTGTAGCAGCACGTAGGGTCTCGCCACCGTTGTGGGATCTGAAGCTGGGTAAACTCATGCTACCACCGTCCCGAATCGCTCCACCGTGTTCACCCCCGTCCACAAACTGCCATACACCTACCCCTATGGCAGATCTGTTGACGAAACCACGATAGTTGGCGCCCACCGTGGGGCATAACGCGTCAGGAGCGTGGATCCAGGCGGGATCCGCCTTCGCGGGCATCGGCGACACCATCGCCATTGGGCGTGTCCTCTATGATTCCGGCTTCCCCATCGTCCCAGTGGATAACCTCTAGCTGCCGGCTAGAGAAGACCCTACCCGATTTACCGTCGTTCCGGTTGGAGACATCCACATCTTCATCGGAGAAACGGACCTTACCCCCGCTGCGGAAACCAATTTCTGGCGGATTGGTATGGCTGAAACCCCCAAACAGACCGCTTTCGAGCTGGATACGGAGGAGGAATGATCTGATCTGGAACTTTCCAAGTTATCTAGATCAGATTAAAAAACAATCCCACCTAGCCCGCCCTAGAGGTAGAGGAAGTGGTGGTAGACCGCTGTGAATCCACCATGAGCAATCTGGCGTTAGAGGCACCGCGGTATTGCCTTGTTGCCTTCGCAGGAACCACTTCGGGATCTGCCTCCAATGAAAATGACAGCCCAGGTGAATCCATCCTAGAAGCACTTAACGAAAGTGGTGAATCGGATGACTGGGATAGCAAAGGCTATGATTCTGATCACTATGACGGCGCCATGAGAAAGATCGAGGCGGAATTAGCTCAGCAAGCACTTGAAGAGCATAACGCAGCCGCCAAGCTGGTGTTCATGACCAACAAAGGCGATGACGCTGGGCAAACAACCGGTGATCTGCCATCTCAGGCAGCCCATGACGGAGATGTCGGCAAAGAGCAGGGTAACCCGCCACCAGCCGCCGATCCCGCCACAGAACAACTTCCCGAGATCCAGGGCGGCCCCAGGCCTCTGCAACCCGCCATCCCCGTGGTGCATCACCCACAAGACTTCATGACCCCGCTGGACAAGGTCATCTATGGAACTCTAGCAGATCCAATCACCCCTGACTATGTCAGAGAGACGTGAACGATCTCGAGAAGAAAAGACGAGCAATCCTCAAAGAAGCAAAGCAAGTCGAGAAGATGGGCGAAAAGTTAGATGGCGACATTGCTAAAGCTCAAGACACGCTGAAGCGCGCAAGGAACATGGAGGAGAAGTACGTTACTCTCATCTAGAATCAAATGAACGAGGGAGGCGACCCACAGCTGGCACGAAACCTTGAGTTCACCGTGCCAACCGCAAAAATTCTGGCCAGGATGTATATCAAGAATCCGCCATATGTGGACAAGAACCGCGATGAAGTCAGGGCTACGCCCGCTGAAAACATCATGGCTGCAAAAGAGCTATTGGAGCATAATAAAAGCCCATCAGCCCTAGAGACGGCAGTAAAACTGATGACCATAGCATTGGTGCAGCAGGAGAAAGCTATGTCATCACGACGGCTTGAATCTGATCCCACGCTATGAAGGTCCAGTACTGCCTCCAAAGCTCGGGGTAATGGCAATTATGGTACACGCCCTGATAATGAGTCTCACACCGGATCCTCAGAAGTCCGAAGAAGAGAAGCTCGCAACAGGGCAGATGCCATCCCAATATCCTCCGATGAAAAGCCACATGGCAAGGGCCATCAAAGAAATCCATCGCCGCCTCACAAGAACTACCCTGCTTATGGATACCAAGACAAGGCCCAACCTCGCCATAAGTCCAAGATGCCGCCACCAAAGTACAAGACGTTCAAAATCCCACAGGGAAGAATTGTCATACGTGATAATGATGGTAAGCGAGGAAGGAGTCGTGACGCTGGCCAGAGAGACAAGCCGCCACGACGTGAAACCAGTCGGGATGGCGGATCCAGGCGTAGGGAACCATCTTGCCATGACGACGGCGCGCATCACAACGGTGACAAGGATAAGCATCGCTCTTCACGCTGCCGCGATGACAAAGGGCAGGGCTCCCGCCGCCATGACAATGACCCAGCTCCACGAAGAGCAGAAGGAAGCCGTCGTAGTTGCAGAGATCCATCGCAGGACATCGAGAGTAAAAGACGTGACCCTTCACCATCCCCACCAAGCATCCCCCATGGCGGCGGCGGTGGCGGTGGCGGCCCAGCTAGGTCACGCGCCTCTCAGAAAGATCCATAAGACAAGAAGCCATACGACGCGCGAACCCACCTAAACGAAATTGCCAAGTCTCAAACAGCCTTCTTCCTTGGCCCGAAGTCCTTTGGACAACGGATTCATGATGAGCCCATCCCACATGGGTTCAAAATCAATAAAAACTTCCGCCAGTACAACGGAGTTGACAGGCCCTTAACTTGGCTCCAAGACTACTTCAACGCAGTGTAGTTCGCAGGGGGATCACCCAATGTTGTTGTCCGCTATCTGCCCCTGATGCTTTCCGGCACAGCACGGCAGTGGATCAATGACTTGGCGGAAAATTCCATCCAAACTTGGTTTGACATGCAGACTGCGTTCACTGAAAACTTCGAGGGTACCTAGAAGAGACCTCACAATATAGGTGACCTCCAACGGTGTCGGCAAGCAGAAGACGAGACCTCCCGAACTTTCCTCGCACGTTGGTTGGATATGAAGAACTCCTGTGAAGGGGTTACTGACGAATCCGCCATCCTCGCGTTCATTGACAGTCTGGAGAGAGGCCAGCTACTCCGCCATCGCCTGTTACGAGAAAGGAACGAAGGGAAACTAACCCTAAATTCCATGATCACCATTGCAAGCAACTACGCGGCCGCTGACGATGACGCCCGTGATTCTTTGAAGGCTTCTGCCATCCAGAATACCGGAAAGCGGAACAGCAGCAACAAATGGAAGAATCCGCCAGAAGAGCAGCAAACCCCAGATATGGTGGCCACAACCTTCTCCGATAAAGGACAGAGCAGCCAATGCGGCTGGGGACAAGGTTCCAGCAGCGGCCAGCCGCGAAGCTCTCCAGCTTCCGCTACGGCGCCGACTGCACCTGTGTCCTACGACTAATACCGCGACATGCCATGCTTCGCCCATCGGGACGCTTTAGGAAAGTGCAACCACACCAACCAGAACTGCAAATTTGTCAACGACCTCAAGGCGGACCAAGAAGCTGGCTACAAACGCACCCGGCGACAACGGCCTCATGGCAAAGGGAAAGCGGACAAGGAAAAGGAGTCCAAGGATAGCAGTGACATGGATGAAGACCCTGCGCCAAAACCCGCCGAAAAGGCAGAGGGTGGAACTGGCATGGGCAACCCGTTCAAGAGCACTAAGAAGGGAGCATTCCACACCTTCCTGGGACCTCCTACGGCTAAGGCACAGAGAGCCACCATGCGCTCCTTAAATGCCACCATGCCTAAAGTCCGCCAGTACGTCCGATGGTTCGAGATGCCGGTGCAATGGAGCTGCGACGATCACCCAGAGCACATCCCGGATGGATACTATGCCATGGTTGTTAATCCCCTAATCCAAGGCTACGAGTTCTCCATGTGCCTGATGGATGGCGGAAGTAGCCTGAACATCATGTATGTGGAAACCCTGACAAAGCTAGGCCTCACCAAGACCCAACTCCGCCATAGCGCTGTCACTTTCTATGGAGTGGTTCCTGGCCGCCAAGCAAAGTCCCTCGGGTCCATCACCCTCAAGGTTGCCTTCAGCGACAAAAATAACTACCGCGAAGAGCCCATAACTTTTGAGGTGGTCCCTTTCAAGAGTACATACCACGTGATCTTTGGCCACCCCACTTTCCACAGCTTTCACGCCAGGCCGTGCTACATCTACAACCAGCTGAAAATGCTAGGACCTGAAGGAATCATCATAGTTTATGGTAGTTTCAGAAAGGCCAAGGATTGCGAGGATGGAGAAACCACCTTCGCGGAAGCAGTGTTCTTCGGCGAGGAGTTCAAGGAAATCCATGCCGCCACGGACCCCGCGGAGATGCCGGCATCCAAGCAAGAAGTGTCTGCCTCCCCGCCAACCTACAAGCCTACGGTTGATACAAAGCAGGTGGAACTTGTCGCTGGCGAGGCCGCCCAGACCACCTCAATAGGGACAAGCTTGTCCCCCAAATAGGAAAGCGCGCTCATCGAGTTCCTCCGTGAGAACCGGGACATCTTCGCATGGCAGCCCTCTGACATGACAGGTGTACCTAGGGAACTCGCCGAGCATGCCCTGCAAATAATTCCTAGCTCCAAGCCAGTAAGACAAGCAATGAGACACTTCAGAGATGAAAAGCGCCGCACCATAGCAAAGGAAATTTCCAAGCTATTGAAGCAGGCTTTATCAAAGAAGTAATCCATACAAAGTGGGTGGCAAATCCTGTGTTAGTTCCTAAGAAAAACACTAAGGTTCTGCGGATGTGTGTAGATTACACCGGCCTGAACAAAGCATGTCCCAAAGACCCTTTTCCCTTGCCGTGCATTGACCAAGTCATTGACTCGACGGCGGGATCGGAGCTGTTGTGTTTCTTAGATGCCTACTCAGGTTACCACCAGATCAAGATGAAGGAGTCCGATTAGCTCGCTACCTCGTTTGTAACACCTTATGGCACATATTGCTACGTGACAATGCCATTCGGTCTGAAGAACGCAGGAGCAACGTACCAGCGCACCATGCAAAAGTGCATGGCGGATCAAATCGGACGCAATATCCACGCATACGTGGACGACATCGCCATCATGTCCAAGAAGCAGGACGACCTTATAGCGGATTTGCAGGAGACCTTCAATAACCTAAGGAAGTACAACATGATGCTCAATCCCACGAAGTGTGTCTTCGGGGTCCCAGCTGGACAACTCCTAGGATTCATCGTCTCCCACCAAGGTATCGAAGTCAACCCAGAGAAAATCAAGGCTATCCTTGAAATCTCCTGGCCCAATGACCTGAAGGACGTGCAGCGACTCATAGGCTGCATGGCAGCAGTGAGCAGATTCATCAGTCGTCTTGGCGAGAAGGCTTTGCCACTCTACAAGATGATGAAGAAATCAGACGAATTCATCTGGACCGACGAGGCAGACGCTGCGCTCAAGGATCTGAAGAGAGTGCTATCCACTGCACTAGTCCTGGCAGCTCCCGAAGACCAGGAGCCCATGTTACTATACATGGCGGCTACCAATAGGGTCGTCAGCATCATCGTGGTAGAACGCAAGGAAGAAGCGCAGGAGTACGGCATACAACGACCAGTCTACTATGTCAGCGAGGTCCTGACGGAATCCAAGCAGCGCTACCCTCACTACCAAAAGTTAGCATATGGAGTTTTCCTAGCTTCTCGTAAGTTACGGCATTACTTCTATGACCATAAGATCACAGTGGTGAGAAAGGCTCCACTGAAGGACATCATCAACAACAACGACGCAACAGGACGAGTTGCAAAGTGGGGCATTGAATTGGCCTCCTTCGACATCGACTACAAGCCTCGCACCGCCATCAAGTCTCAAGCTTTGGCGGAATTCATGGCGGATTGGAAGGAAGCACAGGAGACTACACCCGTCCCAGAACCAGAGCATTGGGTGATGCACTTTGATGGCTCAAAGATGCTACACGGCTCGGGGGCTAGAGTGACACTCAAATCTCCCAAGGGAGATGAGCTCAGCTACGTTCTCCAGATCCACTTCCCCACCACCAACAACATCGCGGAGTATGAAGCGCTACTGCATGGGCTACGCGTCGCAAAGGAGATTGGCGTACAACACATTATGTGTTGTGGAGATTCTGACCTTGTCGCTCAGCAGGTGGCTGGCACATACAAAGCTCAGAACGAAGTCATGGCGGCTTACAGAGACGAAGTGGACAAGATGGCCAAAAGTTTTCTCGGCTACAACATAAAGCACGTACGGCGAGAGGATAACATGGCAGCCGACACCCTGTCCAAGCTAGGGTCTAGCCGCGAGGCAGTCCCGCCAGGCGTGTTCCTCGAGCATCTGCATGTACCATCAGTCAAGATGGTGGATCCAGAAAATCTGGAACTAGCAAGCTCCCCCGTTATGGTGGTTTTGCCCAGCAACCCGCCATGGGCAGAACCCTACCTGGAGTATCTGACGAACAAGAAACTACCCGAAGACGAAGTCCAAAAGAGACAAATCGAGCGTAGAGCAAAAGTGTACACCATCATCGATGGCCAGCTCTACAAACGAAGCACCTCGGGAGTATTCATGAAGTGCATATCCCAAGTGGACGGAATCGAAATATTAAGGGAGATCCACGAAGGCGAATGTGGGCATCACGCCGCCGCCAGATCCCTAGTAGCCAAGGCATTCCGCCATGGGTTTTACTGGCCAACAGCCAAGGCAGATGCAGACCGTATCGTGGAGCTCTGCCAAGGTTGCCAGATGTACTCCAAGCAAACCCACATGCCCGCCACAGCACTGCACACTATACCTATAACTTGGCCTTTCGCGGTCTGGGGGCTGGACATGGTAGGTCCGCTAAAAACAGCACCTTCGGGATTTACGCACCTCTTGGTAGCGGTAGACAAATTCACGAAATGGGTGGAAGCTAAGCCCATCAGAAAGCTTGATGGCAAAACCGCCCTAAAATTTGTCAAGGACATTGTGGTTAGATTCGGCATCCCACATAGCATCATCACCGACAATGGCACTAACTTGTCTCAGGGAGAAGTTGAAGAGTACTGCCATCGCAACGGAATCCGCCTTGACCTTGCATCTGTGGTGCATCCACAGTCCAATGGCCAATTTGAGAGGACCAACAGACTAATCATGTCAGGGATCAAGCCACGCCTAGAAGCACCGCTACATAGAGCAGCAGGAGCCTGGGCAGAAGAGTTGCCATCTGTGCTATGGAGTCTATGGACCACGCCAAATAGATCAACAGGCATCACCCCTTTCTTCTTAGTCTATGGAGCAGAGGCAATTTTGCCAAGTGATGTACACTACGATTCTCCAAGAGTCGAGGCCTATGTGGAAGAAGATGCGGAAGCATCCAGACAACTATCTGTGGACCTGCTGGAAGAGGAACAAGACCTAGCAGCCCAGAGATCCGCCATCTATTAGCAGAACCTCCACCGCTATCACAGCCGCCGAGTTTGCAAACGCTCATTCAAAGAAGGGGACCTGGTGCTACGCCTCAAACAGTAGAAGTCGCACAAGCTATCCCCGCCTTAGGAAGGACCCTTCGTCATCAGCAAAGCTCTACTGAATGGTTCCTACTACCTCGTTGATATTCGCGAGCTAGATAAGCGACCCAGTAAGAAGCACAAACGAAGAGACCCTGACGATATCTACGACAAAACAGATCGTCCTTGGAACATCGCACAGCTACGTCCTTTCTACACTTAGCACTTACCTAGGCTATGTAATAGGCACCTCTATATGATCAATGAAATAAAGCATCTGGTTCACTCTTGATTTTTTCTGAGACTTTTACCTCCTTTATTGTTCATTTAGATCGTGTGGAACCTTTGCGCAATTGTGCTTTGCACTTGTGTCTTTTTAAATCGGCCATAAGCGGTCCGCGTAGCTTATTTATGTTTTAATCTCCATCTGACGTTCTTTGTGTGGATTCCTGAGTAGTGACTTTTTGACGATCTAAGCCGCTATCCGCTAGGGTTTTGGACGGTTGCTATTATGTATCGTCGCCCTAGCGGATTGTTCATGCGAAGATTCCGCCATCTCACGAAAAGTCAAGCACAAAGAGCCAGATGGCGGATTGCATAATCCTACGCGAGATTTTTTTTTCAAAGTGTTGTTTTTTGAGCATGTCAAACTACTGCAAGTTGCATAAAAATAGGCCTGGCAATTTCTTCACACATAAACCACTTAAAGACTTGATAAAACTGTGCCATAAGTTCAAAAGCATTCTCTGATCCGCCACGGGCAGATCAGGCACAGTACAAGCATACACGCAGTTTAAAGTTTAAACTTACAGACCCACTCAGGGGCCAAATTGATGCATTGTTTTCTTCCTGCCACATTGCAGGGTATAACCTAAGATGGTGGAACAGCAGAGGACACGTCGTCACCGCCATCAGCACTAGCAGTGGCTGCAGAGACCGACGCTGAAGCCTGGCTTGGAGACCCCGGCAGATCGTATGCCTCATAGTATACGTTCAGCTCAGTGCCCAGGGCACAAAGCTGATCATATCCTAGCACACTCTGCCGGATGGCGGCCTCGTCCACCGGCGCTCCGTCCTCGCCGCTCTTCGGGATGCCGGAGGTGATCAAGTCCAGGTCCAGCTTGGGGTAGTTGGCCTTTGCCAAAGTCAAGGCAGTTTTGGCATCACCCCGAGCGGAAGACTGCTTCCAGTCTGCCACTAGCCCAGGCACGAGCAGCAGCTTCTTGGTGAGCCCTGTGGCAGAAAGGCCAGCTGAACCCGCTATCTGCAGGGTCCTACACGCCTGACGACCAGCGTTAAGAAGGCCATCTAGCTCCTTCTTTGCCGCGTCGGTGGCCATACGTAAGCCTGTGGCGGAATCCACCTCGCCTTGCTCCAGGGTCACTGCATAGCGGAAACAAACAAGGCGTCATATTCTACATAGCATATTATTACAAACTACACAGTATGGAGAGCCATTGCTACCTAGCAAAGTCTTCTGGAAATGATCGAGGACCTCGTTGAAGCCATCCTGCCGCTTTTCAAAGTCGGCGGCGGCCTTACAGAGATCCTCTACCTCCTTTTGCTTCTGGTGGTTTTGGCGTTCCTGGTCCTTGAGCTTCTCTTCGAGGAGGGTATTCGAGGCCAAAGATTTTTTGAGCTGCTGCTGCAACCCCTCCATCGCGATAGCGTGGCCCTTTTCCACCCCCTCGAGTGTGGACTTCAGCTTGGTAGCATCTACATGACGGAAATAATAGCAAAGTATTGATCGGCTAGCGCGAAGGTACTTAAACTTGTCAATGACAAAAGAAAATTACCGCTATTCTCGATCTGCTTCTGCAAGTCTGCCACGAGCGTGCTCTTTTCCGCCAGCTCCTTCTCCTGTGAGCTGACGACTTGGACCATGTCCTCCACCACTTTCTTGTAATTCTACTAAAGCGATATTATGTGTTAGTCACTCTTAGAGCTTTATGCCGGATAGTAATCTGCCATAACGCTCGGGGGCTACTCATGATGAATTTTTAACTTAGTCACTCTTAGAGCTTTATGCCGGATAGTAATCCGCCATAATGCTTGGGGGCTACTCATGATGATTTTTTTAGTCTTCTTAGAGCTTTATGCCGGATATTTATCCGCCATAACGCTCGGGGGCTACTCAGTGCAAAATTTAAGTTCTCTAAGAGCACCGCAAAGCATGGCGACACTCGGGGGCTATATTATGCAAAATCTAAAGTAGTTTCTCTTAGAGCACCATACCGGATCATCTACGAAAATCCGCCATGTTGCTCGGGGGCTACTGGGAGTGCATACCTCTTTCACGATACTGGTTCTCTAAACAAAAGATGACATAGAGGTTGACACGTGGTTGCTGGCCTCCTCCTACAGGCAATCAAGACAGAAAAGAGCATATGCCTTCTTTTTCCACTTTGAAGCCTCTCCAATTCCCGCGCCCATCTCGACTGCCTTTTCGCCAAAACTTACCTTCTTTGGGCCCTTAGCAGGATTGGCGGAGGGCTTGGCATCTTTTGTCAATGCATCTGCCATCTTGCTAGCCTTTTGGGTAGAAGCGGAAGGACCAGCTGGGCGGGCAGGAGCATCGGGTGTAGGAGGAACAACTACAGGAGATGGTTTGGTCTTTGGAGGTTTTTGGCCAGCAGTTTTCCTCCTCCTATGCACAAAGTCACAGATCAGAACAAGTCAAATTAGAGATGGTGTGAAATCGAAAGAATATCTTCCTTACTTCCATTCTGGCAGCTTGATAGTAGCGGAATGCTCAGGAACGGTCTCCAGGTGGCCGCGCTGTGCTGGGGACGGATGGCGGGAGATAACTCTCTTTCCTAATCCGTGTACACGCCCGCCCGAGCCGCGAACACCACGGTGCACTGTTGTCACGGGCTCCTCTGCCATATTCTCCTCTTCCGCCACCTTCTGTCTTCTTGGAGATGAGGATGTCTCGTCCTCATCATCGGTGAGTTCCTTCGTTCGGGGATAGCAGACTAGACAGCTCAGCTCGAAAGGTGGAAGGGAGGAAAGCTGCAGAAAAATGCAAATTAGTCAAGGAAAATAACAATTATAGCGGAACAGGAAGGCACTCACCTCTGGACAGTTGCCGTTCTCATACATGGGAATCTTCAGCTCCAACTTCTCATCTCGTCCCACCTTGATGATGTTGCGGATTTGGCGCTCGATCTCTTCAGGAGAAAATTCCTCCTTGGAATAGCGTTGAGGGTCATCGATTCCACTATACTCGCACATCAGAGCTGGGTGATATTGAAGAGGCTGAATCTGCCATGAGATCCAGCAATGGATGGTGTCTGCACCTGTCAGTCCAGAAAACACAAGTTTGGAAATCTGTCGTGAGCAGAGTTGGCATTCGTCGTCCTTGGTAAAATCGTCCATAACGCCCCAGCTATCCTGCTCCTTGGCGGGACCATCAGCAAAAGACCACATGCCGTACTTCCTTTCAGGAGGGGCCTGGTCAGCCTAATAGAATAAAGATCCCCGCCATCCCTTTGCAGAATCATGCGGTTTGATATAAGGATATGATTTCCCGCTACGGGGAACAAATGAGACTGATCCGCAGTTGCGAAGGTCTCCATTTGCATCCCGGTTATGGCGGATATTGAAATATAAGCGGAATAAGTCTCCATGTGGGTAGATACCCAGATATCCTTCGCACAGCGTGACAAAACCCGCTATGATTGTGAAGCTATTCGGGGCAATGTGGTGTAGATGTAACCTGTAATGCCGAAGTACGTCCTTTAAGAAGTAGGATGGCGGAAGGCTGCAGCCTCGATCGATGTGAGACTTAAGCATCACGATCTCTCCATCCGAAGGGGCGGGCATGGCTGCACCAGGATCTACTCGCCACCTCGAGATCTCCTTGGCCACTATCCGTCCCTCTAGCTCCAAAGAGGACAGGTCCCCTTCATCTAGGTTGCAGGGATCCCAGCTACCTCCCGAAGTCTCGGGTATAGCGGATTCCATGTTAGATGACCTTGCTGAACTCTCAGCGGCTTCGGACGCTGTGGCCGGATGAGGTGATTCTGGATCCATGGCGGCTAGGGGTGTGGCGGAAATGATTTCCAAGACCTCGAAAGAAGAAGATGAAGATGAAGCCAGCTTGTGGCAGAAAAATGACCGGCGGCGAAGAACTCCGGGCGGCGGCTCGATGGAGATTGCGGAGCTCTCACGGAGGCGCTGAGGAGAGAGAGTACGTGGGGGTGAATGAAGTGTGAACTGGCTAGGGGTGAGCGGCCGGGGTATATATAGGCCCCGGGCCTCGAGATTTGTGCCCACCATCAGAACCGTTCATCTTGATCGCGGAAACCCTAGATCGGCTACACGTGTCCAGGGGTAAAATAGTAACTTTTGTTAACAGTGCGTGCGCTGTGAATCTTGCCCTAGAAGGAACTACGTGCAGAAAATTACGGCGGATTTCTATGGTATGATCCAACAGATCCCGGAAATCTCGCTGAATTGAAACTACATCGCATAATCCGCTATCCACGGCGGATTGAGAGATGGAGAAAAGAGGAACATCAAGAACCGCCATCCAGACGTAGAAAAGAAGACGAGCTATGGCGGATGGACTTCACCAAGAACAAAGCATGGCGGATGGAGATGGCAATCTTGAAGTTCCCTGGGGGCTACTATTGGGGATATACCAAATAGGTATACCAGCGACGTAGTCCTAAACCAGCAAGCCAGGATGGCCCATCACGGTGGTATGGCGGATTGCCTACCGGGCGGCCCAGTTGCTGAGGAAACCATGGCGGTATTGGGCGGAGGAGCTCATGGCGGATCCGCAGACAGGCCCATGGCGGGTTGCCTTGTAGTACACGCATAGGACTTAGTCTAGGACTCCAAGTTGTATCCGCTCCGATACCATCGTGTAGCCCATGCCAGGCGCCTTTATAAGCCGGCGTGGAGAAGCCCTTGCGGCACAGCTTATACATACGGCCAATCGCATAGCAAAACAGCCAAGCTCATCATTGTAACCGAGCACTTGTTGCCATATAGTGAATTGTAGCAGCACGTAGGGTCTCGCCACCGTTGCGGGATCTGAAGCTAGGTAAACTCGTGCTACCACCGTCCCGGATCGCTCCGCCGTGTTCACCCCCTTCCACAAACTGCCATACACCTACCCCTATGGCAGATCTATTGACAAAACCACGAAAATTATGGTGATGAGAATAATTATTTTGTTGAATTTGCTCCTACTACGATTGCTAAGAATGACTATGTTCATGTGGGGAGTATTAATTCTTTTACGCATATGGCTCATGGTAAGAATATTTTATGTGATAGTTATATTGTTAATTCTATTCATGATGCTACTGAAAGTTATTATGAGAGAGGGAAACATGGTTTGATGGATCCCAACAATATTGAGTTTTGCCTCTTTTTGTTAGAATTCTTGAAGCTGTATTTATTTTGCCTTCCTATGCTTGTTGCTTTCTGCTTTCAGGACTTGTCTCTTTACAAGAATCTTTTTCATAGGAAGTGGTTTAGATTTAATTGTTTTTCTTATTTTCTTTTTGATGCTCTCTCTCTTGCTTCAAGTTCTTTCCGGTACTTATGTGAGCATCTTCTCAAATTACTGCGCCTAGCTCAAAGGCGTTAAAGAAAAGCACTCTTGGGAGATAATCCAATATTTTATTTTCAGTACTTTTTCTTTTTGTTGAATCTTGGAACTTATTACTACTGTAATAACATCTCCTTATAGTTTTTATTTCGTTTTTGTGCCAAGAAGAACCTCTAATTTGAGGAAGGTAAGATTTGGGGAAGTTGCTGTCCTGAAACAGATTTCTGCGCTGCACCGTAAAAATTCGTGAAAATTCTCAGAATATCTTTTTGAACTGCGATTTCTTGTGCACATTCCCTAGGTTATTTACAAACATTTATTAGTTTAGAACTTTTCGATTTGAGCAACAGAAGGTCCTCCAAAAAATCGATCTTTGTCAGCTGTTCTGTTTTGACAGATTTCTGCCACTATTTGTGTTTGCCTCTCGATCGCTTTCTTTTTGAGTTCTTTTGATCACGGAACTTTTGAAGAAGTTGCTACAGTACTTTATGCTTTAATGGATGGCATACTTGAGTTTGAAACTGAACCAAAAAATTAGATTTACTATCATGTTTACACGAATGTTGCTAATAGAATTGTGTGAAGTTTTGTATGAAGGAAGTTTTCAAGTGTATGGAAAGGACAGTGATGAGATGAGATGAAGTATGGACAAAAGCTCAAGCTTGGGGATGCCGATGTCACCCTGATAAATATCCAAGAGGTACAAGCGTAAAAGCTTGGGGATGCCCCGAGGCACCCCTTCTTCAGCGGCAAAAATCAGGTCACCTTTCAAGACACTATATTTTTATTGCTTCATATACTATGCGTTTTTCTTGGAGCGTCTTTACTTTTGCTTTTAGTTTTCTTTTGTTTTGTTTGCTGCAATAAATGGTTGGAGCACATCATGTTTGTTTTGGAGGGAGACATACTCCATTTTTCATTGCCAAGAACACTCTAGTTTTCACTCTTATCGTTCAACGAGTGTTCTCTTTTTCTAGTACTGCGTTTGGCTTTCATTTTTCGCCATGATTTTTGTTCAGATTTTGTTATACCTTTGTATCAAGGTGCATTTAGACCTCTGGTCTATATTAGTTTTCATCAAAAGAGTTGTTTAAAAAAAGGTTTGAATTGTGTTGGAAAAGAAAAAAGTTTCATGCAAAGAAGTGGTACAAAAAGGAGCTTATTTAGATTGCGGTTTAGATTTTTGCATGCCATGCTTGATGTTGTTTTGATAGTATGCTTAGTGATTTTTGCTGTAGCATGACTTGTCTCAAATGACTGAGATTGCTTAATGAGCCTTTAAAAAAAGGGATTTCTATTTTTGTGCCCCTGGTTCGTTAGTTGTACTCAGTTTTCCCCAGCCGCTTAACTTTTCCTCAGTTTTCCCCTCCCTCTAGTTTGAAACCCCTCGCAGATGCTCAGACGGGAGGGTTGCCATCTGGTCAGAGGCCTTGACCGTTATCGGTGACGGCTAGGGAGCCGCGGTGGTTGTGAATGGACCGTTGCTTTTGAATGGTGTTGACTGTTGACCCAATGAGACACGTCGGGCTGGCGGTCTCTCACTCAACCAAAGCTTTCCCCTCCACCCGAGACTGGAAGAGCTCACACACCGCCCCTCCGCCGCCATGCCGTCCTGCTCTCCTACCTTATGGCATCATCCAGCCCCGAGCCGTTGCTACTTGGTGATGGCGCCAGAAAAGAGCTGTGGCGTGTAGTTGACGTGGGAGCAGTAAGTCCTTGTGCGTGGTGATGACCAGCCCGTTGGGAACCCCAAGAGGAAGGTATGATGAGTGTAGCGGCAAGTTTTCCCTTAGTTAAGAAACCAAGGTTTAATGTCGATCTTGAAGAGGAGAGACGGTGACGACTGAAGGTGTTGTGGAACCTACACACACACAAACAAATACTTTGTTCCCAACTTGCGATGAGGTTCTCAATCTCACCGGTTTGCTTGAAACAAAGGTTATGAGCGTATCGAGTGGAAAATAGTAGAGTATGCTAGTAAAGTAAACAGTACGAGAAAAGTAAACAGGTGATTGCAATATGATGGAAATAGGACCGGGGTCCACAGTTCACTAGTGGTGTCTCTCCATAGATAAAATAACACATGCTGGGTAAACAAATTACAGTTGGGCAATTGATAGAATAGAGATAACGTGATATGTCAAGAAGATCACTATGAGATTTACTCTGGGCATTACAACAAAATACATAGACCGCCATCCAACTGCATCTATGACTAATAATCCACTCCCGGGGATATCAATCCGAACACCCTAGAAGTATTAAGTTGCGAACAACAGATAATTGCATTAAGCAAAGTGTGTAATGTAAACAAAGCATATGCCCTTGAGCATATGAATGTTGTTTTCTCCCTAGTAGCAACAGCACATCTACCACCTTAGAGGTTTCTGTCACTCCCCCAGGTGAAATAGAGACATGAACCCACTATCGAGCATAAATACCCCCTCTTGGAGTCACTAGCAACTACTTGGCCAAGATAGCTACTAACAATGGAGAGCATGCAAGATCATAAACAACATAGAGATAACAAAATATATAATTCAGTACAGCAACTTAATCATAAACACCAATATTCATCGGATCCCAACAAACCAAACATGTATAATTACATAACGGTGATCTCAATCATGTATGGCAGCTCATGAGATCTAAACATGAAGCACATAGTGGAGAAGACAACCATCTAGCTACTGCTATGGACCCATAGTCCAAGGTAGACTACTCACTCATCGCTCTGGAGGCAAGCATGGCGATGAAGAACACCTCCGGTGGCGATTCCCCTCTCCGGCAGGGTGCCGGGAAGAGCTTCTGGACCCTCCCGATCTTCGGGTCGACGGCGGCGGCGTATCGCGATGTGTTCTGGAAAACTGATCGGGCCTTAGGTTTTTCTCGTCGGGGGGTATTTATAGGCGAAGGGGCGTCGTCAGAAGAGGGGCCAGGTGGCCTCACAAGGCGGTGGCGCGGGCCAGGGGCTGGCCGCGCCACCCCTGTGTGTGGGCGCCTGGTCCCTCACCTCCTACTCTCCTTCGGATCTCTGGAAGCTTCCGAGTAAAATAAGACTTCAGGAACTTGTTTCGTCCAATTCTGAGAATATTTCCTGTGTATCACTTCTGAAACACAAAAACAGCAGAAAACAGGAAACTGGCACTGTGGCACTTCGTTAATAGGTTAGTTCCGGAAAATGCATAAAAATGCAACTAAGTGTAACGAAACAATAAGCAAATGGTGTAAAAACAAGCATGGAGCATCAAAAATTATAGATACGTTTGAGACGTATCAAGCATCCCCAAGCTTAACTCCTGCTCGTCCTCGAGTAGGTAAGTGATAACAAAAGAATAATTTTTGAGGTGACATGCACCTACACAATCTTGATCATATATGTAAGCATTGGTGAGCTGGGATCAATAGAACTTAAAACATGGGCATGAAGATATAATCATGACAATAAGAACTTAGCAACCATGTTGTAAACATGCAAATGAACACAAACACAAGATCATGATCATGAAACAATGAAAGTCAAACGTGTGTTCAAATCATAAGGAAAACATACAAAAGGTTTTCAGCTTGTCCTTCAAAGAGAGCAAAACATAAATGCATAGGACACCTCAAAGTTTAAGAGGGCGACTAGATACAAATAATTTAAGAACAAGTGAAACCAACAATATGAATCAATCAATGAACTTTGGGACAATGCATATCACACTAAGAATGACAACTATGCTCTCTTAACGGTGCATAAAGAAAGAAGGTGGTGACTCAACATAAAAGTAAAAGAAAGGCCCTTCGCAGAGGGAAGCAGTGATTGCAAGTTTTATAACCTTCAAAAATTATGGTACTTACCGGCTTTGAGCTCTCATTGCCCCCATCATAAGCATCTTGAATGGTTAAAGTTAATGCGAGAACAATTATGATGCATATGCTTGACAAATCATAAGTTGAAAACCTCGTGCCCCGTGAATACGAGTACCCAAACCTCATGCTACTTTACTTAGAGTCCCAAGCAAGGCTCTTGTCATTGTAAGTATATGCATATCATTGAAAACCGCCAATGGGGTACCTCCGTGCCCGATGACATGGAACAAGCCCACACCAAAATGACAGGACAAGCAGACAATGAACACCTCGACATCTCTTTTATTTGCTATATTGTTTAGCTTTTTATTGTGAGATACGTCGTCGAATGTTCACCATGGGTATGCTGCAAATTTCCACCATGAATTATGCATGGCTTAGATTGGCGGCTCGGCGTTTCCCTAACACATATACAAACTCCATGATCCCCACAAGATTCCCAATTCATTTCACACCGCGGGCATCCATAAACAAAAGATCACGATATCAACTCAATTAAGATGTGCAATGTTGAAAGCTTGCCCATGACAGCATGGCTGGGCTAGAATCCAACTTACAGCTTGCAAGCATAACAACTCAACATAAGAGACCACAATGTCAAATTTTTAAGAACAGGAAAAAGTAAAGTGTGCCTTCCGGTTCGTGAGAGCTTTACTGACCGAATTTCGCATAACACTGGTAAGAGTTTAATTTGAAGAGAAAATAAAAGCAAGTCAAATTTACTTGGAATAGCAAATTGCTAGTAGGTATGTATGGTGGACACTATGGAAAACTTTGGCTTTTAGGAGTTGGATGCACGAGTAGAGCTCATACTCAGTACAAGGTGAGGGCTAGCAAAAGACTGGGAGCGACCAACTAAGAGAGCAATAATGGCCATAATCATGCAAAGCGACAAAGCGACATTAAAAGAAGCATAAGATGGCATCAAAAGTCAAAAACTAAATGATCATGAAGGCTATTGGCGACTTTGTAAGAGTCTAACATGTGTGAGCATGCGCCAAGTCAACCCAAATAAAGCATCAAGGAGAAAACCAAAATAATGCTTCCATGCAATAAAAACAACGCATGATTTTTCAAAGGCTCATTAAGCAATCTCAGTTATTTGAGACAAATCATGCTACAGCAAAACCACTAAGCATACTATCAAAAAGACATCAAGCATGACATGAAAAATCCTAAGCCGCAGTCTACACAAGCTCCTTCTTGTACCACTATTTTGCACAAAGCTTTTTCTCTTTTCCAACACCATTTGAAATTTTTATAAACACCTCTTTTGATGAAAACCAATAAAGATCAGAGGCAAAAATACACCTTGATGAAAAGATATGACAAGATCTGAACGCAAATCAAGGCGAAAACGAAAACCAAAAGCAGTAGCAGAAAAAGAAGAACGCCCGATTTTTAATAAGAGTGAAAACTAGAGCGTTCTTGGCAAATGAAAACGAGTAACTTCTCCAAAAGAAATTTGTTAGGGTCCAACCATTTATTGCAGCAAACAAACAAACTAAACCAACTAAGAAAACTAAAACAACTGACACTCCAAGAAAAACACATAGTGCATGAAGCAATAAAAATATAGTGTTTTGAAAGGTGACCTGATTTTTGCCGATGAAGAAGGGGTGCCTCGGGGGCATCCCCAAGCTTTGATGCTTGTACCTCTTGGATATTTCTTGGGGTGCGTGGGCATCCCCAAGCTTGAGCTTTTGTCCATTCTTCAACTCATCTCATCATTCTCCAATCCCTACACTTGAAAACTTCCTTCATACAAAACTAAACACAATTCTATTAGCAACATTAGTGCAAGCATAACATATAATCAATCCTCTTTTTACTTCAGGTTTCAACTCAAAACCACCACATATATAGCAAATACTACTGTAGCAACCTCCCCAAAAGTTCCGTGATCAAAAGAACTCAAAAGAAAGCGATAAAGTGGCAAACACAAATATTGGCAGAAATCTGTCAAAACTGAACAGCTGACAAAGGTCGAATTTTTGAGGGGTTTTATGTTGCTCAAATCAAAAAGTGTTCAACTAACAAAAGTTTGGATATAACCTGGGGCATATGCACAAGAAATCGCAGGTCCAAAAGATATACAGAGAATTTATACGAATTTTTAAGGTGCAGCACCGAAAACAGTTTCAGGACAGCAACATCCCCAAATCTTTACCTCACTCGAATTAGAGGCTTCTCTTGGCACAGAAACGAAATAAACAAGATAAGGAGTGGTCATTACAGTAGTAATGACTTCCAAGACTCAAATAAAAGAAAAAGTACTGAAAATAAAACATTGGGTTATCTCCCAAGAGTGCTTTTCTTTAACGCCTTTGAGCTAGGCTCAGTAATTTGAGAAGATGCTCATATAAGAAATATGAATGGAAGCCAAAAAGAGCATCAAGGAGCAAATATAAAACATATTTAAGTCTAACCCACTTCCTATGCATAGGAATCTTATAAGAAAATAAATCAAAGAAGCACATAGTCACAAGTATGGGTAGATAAAACAAGAGCAACTTCAGAACTTTCAATATAAAGAGAGGTGTTTTAGTAACATGAGAATTCCAACAACCATATTTTCCTCTCTCATAATAATTTTCAGTAGCATCATGAACAAACTTAACAATATAAATATCACACTTGCCCTCCTTTGTTAAGCATAGAGGGCTATCAAATAAGGCATTAGTTAAAGAGTTACTCTTATTGGGAGGTAGACATGGGTAGCTCCATTCTTCCTCCTCTTGGTCATCACTCTCCTCCTCTTTTTCATCCAATGAGCTTCCAGTTTCAGCAATTTCTTCTTCCATAGGCTCCTTCATGGCATTAGTCTCTTCCGTTGGAGAGCATCTATTAAGATATTTAAGAATATAGCCATTTCCTTCCTTGTAATTATCAAAGCAAAATGTGAGTATATCATAAACCTCATATTTATAAGGTGCATCATCAATATTTTCAAGCAAATAAGCAAGTTCGAATGCACCCTTCCAAGCAATAAATTCTTCAATTTGTTCCACATCATAAAAGTCATAATTTCCATTAATATAAGAAGATATGGTAACATCATCGTTATACTCACATTGAAAAGGGAGGTGTTTATACCTCCTACAGCAACAAGATTCATCAAAGCAATAAGTAACATTATAAGTAGAGCACACATTTCTAGCATTGATATATAATCTAATGATTTGTTCTCATAAGTGTTTTCCTTTTTGTGACAAGCGTTGTTCCTCATAATAATTTTGCTGCTCTTCCATGAACCCACCTTGCCAAAAAGATTTAGTTTCAAAGAAACCAACCATTGATAGAAAGCATGATAAAGCAAGACAAGTAAAAGCAACTACAAAGGATTCTAATTTTTTTGGGTTTTTGATAAAACGATGCAAGTAAAATAAATAAAGTAAAGCAAAACAATAACAAAGTAAAGGATGTGTGTGCGAAGAACTCCCCTCGCAGAAGTCTTCTCTTCCTCCCCGGCAACGGCGCCAGAAAAGAAGCTGCTACTCGGTGATGGCGCCAAAAAAGAGCTGTGGCGTGTAGTTGACGTGGGAGCAGTAAGTCCTTGTGCGTGGTGATGACCAGCCCGTTGGGAACCCCAAGAGGAAGGTATGATGAGTGTAGCGGCAAGTTTTCCCTCAGTTAAGAAACCAAGGTTTATCGAACAGGAGAGGAGAGACAATGACGACTGAAGGTGTTGTGGAACCTGCACACACACAAACAAATACTTTGTTCCCAACTTGCGATGAGGTTGTCAATCTCACCGGTTTGCTTGAAACAAAGGTTATGAGCGTATCGAGTGGAAAACAGTATAATATGCGAGTAAAGTAAATAGTACGAGTAAAGTAAACAGGTGATTGCAATATGATGTAAATAGGACCGGGATCCACAGTTCACTAGTGGTGTCTCTCCATAGATAAAATAACACATGCTGGGTAAACAAATTACAGTTGGGCAATTGATAGAATAGAGATAACGTGATATGTCAAGAAGATCACTATGAGATTTACTCTGGGCATTACAACAAAATACATAGACCGCCATCCAACTGCATCTATGACTAATAATCCACTCCCGGGGATATCAATCCGAACACCCTAGAAGTATTAAGTTGCGAACAACAGATAATTGCATTAAGCAAAGTGTGTAATGTAAACAAAGCATATGCCCTTGAGCATATGAATGTTGTTTTCTCCCTAGTAGCAACAGCACATCTACCACCTTAGAGGTTTCTGTCACTCCCCCAGGTGAAATAGAGACATGAACCCACTATCGAGCATAAATACCCCCTCTTGGAGTCACTAGCAACTACTTGGCCAAGATAGCTACTAACAACGGAGAGCATGCAAGATCATAAACAACATAGAGATAACAAAAGATATAATTCAGTATAGCGACTTAATCATAAACACCAATATTCATCGAATCCCAACAAACCAAACATGTAGAATTACATAACGGTGATCTCAATCATGTATGGCAGCTCATGAGATCTAAACATGAAGCACATGGTGGAGAAGACAACCATCTAGCTACTGCTATGGACCCATAGTCCAAGGTAGACTACTCACTCATCGTTCCGGAGGCAAGCATGGCGATGAAGAAGACTTCCGGTGGCGATTCCCCTCTCCGGCAGGGTGCCGGGAAGAGCTTCTGGACCCTCCCGATCTTTGGGTCGACGGCGGCGGCGTATCGCGATGTGTTCTGGAAAACTGATCGGGCCTTTAGGTTTTTCTCGTCGGGGGGTATTTATAGGCGAAGGGGCGTCGTCAGAAGAGGGGCCAGGTGGCCTCACAAGGCGGTGGCGCGGGCCAGGGGTTGGCCGCGCCACCCCTGTGTGTGGGCCCCTGGTCCCTCACCTCCTACTCTCCTTCGGATCTCTGGAAGCTTCCGGGTAAAATAAGACTTCAGGAACTTGTTTCGTCCAATTCCGAGAATATTTCCTGTGTATCACTTCTGAAACACAAAAACAGCAGAAAACATGAAACTGGCACTGTGGCACTTCGTTAATAGGTTAGTTCTGGAAAATGCATAAAAATGCCACTAAGTGTAACGAAACAATAGGCAAATGGTGTAAAAACAAGCATGGAGCATCAAAAATTATAGATACGTTTGAGACGTATCAGACACCTAATAAAATTGCTCAGATGAATCTACTTTTCTCCTCTCCCATCACTTGAAGTTCATGTTCTAGATTTTCTACCACTTGATCAAATACGGCAAGATCTGTCTCAAGTATCAACTTCTCCTTGCGAATAAGCTCTGAATTCTTCTTTTCTTCCTCCACAGTATGCTTCAGCTCGAATATCATCAGGTTTTTACGGGCCAATTCATCACCTAAATTGGCCACCTTCTCCTCCAAATCCATCCTCTGGCTACACCACTGGGTTGATTCATCTTGGTATGCAATGTACCATGGATCATCGGCTTGCCTGGCAAACTATAACAATAATGGAAAAAAGAACAACTGAAATCACTCCAACAGGCCATGGCGGCACTTCAAATTCAACGGTAGTACAGAGAGCAGAAGCTTGATACCTGCACTTCCGACGAGGTAGGAGAAGTAGAACGTGGCCACGACATGATCGAATCCCCACCCTCGCTGGTGTACCCGCTACGACCAGACATTGAGGACTATTTCGCACCTGCAAACTCCAATAAATTACGGGAACCGAATCGATTAGGGGGCGGGGGAGGCAGAAGCGGAGGAACAAATCCTGGTCGTCGTGGGCGGCGGATCTGCTTGCGGCGGACTTTCCTGCGGTGGGTACAATGCGTGTGGATGAAACAAGTGCTGGAGTCGTGGTTGACGTGCAGCGCCGCAGTCCGTCCGACGCCGCTAGGGGACAGAGCCGGCGGTGAGACGAGGCACCGGCGATGAATGCTCCATCCGAGGGTGGGGAATGAGCTGCCAGCGGTTCTCCGATGACTAATGAGATACACAACACTAGATTCCAGCCATGTTTAGCATAAGATTTACTTATGATTAAGCTATGAAAATAGTCACCTGCTAGGTCTAGGTTAAGAAAAATTAATTAGCGAACTTGTTGCTTGTCGGGGTGATAACCCCCGGTAGGGTCAAGAGACTAGAAAGACACAAAGTCTATGGTTGACTTGTGCCGAGTTATCAAGAAAGGGCCTGGCCGGAATATGAGAGCATCGGCCGGGCCGGCATATGTGTGTATCCCGGCTAATACTTGGATATGCCGGTATAGCCGGAATACTGGTATATGTGTGTCGGCATATACTTAGATATGCCGGCCTAACCATTTGCTGTGTTGTGCAGGAGCAGGGGAGGCCGGATTACCCGACCCTCGTAGGTCGTTGGTCCGGCATATAAGTCCTGGGTATGGCCAACGATCATATCCGGGATACTTAAGTCAACCAAGGTGTCACATCCCTACAATCAAGGAAGAAAACATCCAAGCATGGTAGCAGAGTAAGATGGCAGGGTGCACAGTGGAGGTTACCTACCCTCACTGTGCACAAGTACGAGCTTACCGCACAGAGGTAAGGCCACAGTTCAAGAGGTACAAGGTACAGGGATATGGCGTCCCATCGAGAGCAATCAGGGGCGAAGTCAAGGGACTCTGCCATCGTCACCAGCTCCTGTTTGGAGTGTAGCCCGTGTCTTGTGGTCTTGTATGACCGTTGTAACCCTGGCCACCACTATATAAGGTGGCATAGGGAGCCCTGGTAAAGGGTTGGTCACTTTGTGTTCCTACACTTAGCAGTTCATCTTCCTTCTCTAGCAGAGAGCTTGGAAGCACCATTGTTGTGTACTACATCGACCCAAATATACAATCAGTAGAGCAGGAGTAGGGGTGTTATCTCCTTACGAGAGCCCCGAACCTGGGTAGATCAGTGCCTCTTTCTGTCGTGCTTTTTAGCTCGTTCCCCTCTCCCGAATCCTCCAGCATCTAGTTCGGCCCCCATTTAAGCCATCCTATGGCATATGTTGTTTCACCACGACGACATTTGGCGCCCACCGTGGGGCAGATCGATATAATGGGCGGAGTGTTCATTCGGACGGGGTCTGTGATAGCAGCTTCGGGAGTGCGCGTGGTCTCTGGCCTCGTCCAGAGGCTAGGCTCGCTCAGTTTCGTCAGTGACAACGCCGGTTGTCTCGGTGGCCGGCCGTTCCCCAGGGATGGCCGGATTATGTCTTTCGGTTCCCACGAGGTGTACGTGGGGACTGAGAGAATTTGCAGGAAGGAGGTGCTGGTGGCGTCGGATCCTCCGTCACATCGGCGGGCTCACGCTGGGCGTAGCGCTCGCTCAGTAGAGCCGGCTGAGGTGATGATGGCCGGCACATCCGTGCCGCCGGCGGAAGATGCCGGCAAAGCAGCAGTGGCCGGAGCTTCTCCTCCGGAGCCGCCGAAGGTCAAGAGGTCGGCGCGTCCTCCGTTGGAGCGTGCGGAGAACCTGGCCGGCACTTCCGGTGTGCCGGCTAGGGGCGAGGTTCTTCTTCCCATCATCGACCGGCTTCTCGAGCCGGTGCGATCCGGCGTTGATCCGGAGCAGACAAGGGAGGTCCTGGAGGGATCTCGTCAGGCCCTCGTCGACGAGGCCCTGGCCATGAACCAGGAGCGCGAACGGTTTAACCGGCAACTCCGTGAGTATGAGGCAGCCCATGGTTTTACTCCTGTAGTAATCCGGCCTAGCCGGATAGAAGAGGTTAGAACTAGAGGCAGAAATCTTAATGCTGAGATAGGAAAAGATGCTAGAGATAAGAGTCATACCGCAACTAGTACTGTGCCTAAGGTAGTCTATAGTTCGCCAGTAAAGAACCTTAGAGCGGCGGCCGAGGTAGCTAAGGATTTATCTTGTTTATCCGGCGAAGCACTGCGTGAGCAGCAAGCCCGGCTTAACCAACTTTTGTCTGAAGCTACAAAGCAGCAGGAGGCCTTTAAGAAGGCAAACCCGGGTGCCGGGGCGTCTCAGTACATTGTGTCGGCGGGAGGTGCCGGCGCGAGGTCGAGGGGCCAAGCCTCGTCCCCGCATCCTAGCGCCCGGCGTGCCGGAAGTGTGACCTCTGGCCGCCGGGACAAGCAGATCCAGGTGTACGATCCGGCTGTCGCCGGAAAGCAGGCGACGGTGCAGAAGAATGTCGGCCAAGCTGACAAGTATGTCGGCAGCAAGAAGCCCGGCCAGAGTGTGCCGGCCGGGCATGAAGCAGGCGCGGCCGGTGGTGGCCGGAGTAACAGTGCAGCCCGGCGTCAGCAACAGGGCGCCGGAGGTGCAGCGCAGCAGCAGGGTGCAGGCCATCCGGGACATCGAGAGGATGACGGCAATTCCGCCCTTGCCAGGGCGGGATATCAGCAGCAGCACCAGCAAGGCCGGCATAGTGAGCAGCATCAGCCGGAGCAGCAGCAGCAGATGATCGCAGGCCCAATAGCATCCCGGCTTGGACCTCGGTCCTTGGAAGCCAATGATGCACGTTTCAAGCTGGACAAGATCCACCAATCAGAGTTGGTGGAGAGACAAGGAGCTCCGGGCCCTATGTGTTTCGGACCCCGGATTATGGGGGAGCCGGTGCCTTACTTCTTCCAGCTCGCGCGTGGCGCGAGGACATATAATGGCAGTACGAAGCCGGAAGATTGGTTGGAGGATTACTCCACAGCGGTGAACATCGCCGGAGGAAACCTCAGATGGGCGGTACGATATGTGCCGCAGATGTTGGAAGGTCCAGCCAGGATATGGCTGAATAATTTGCCGGCCGGGAGTATCAACGGCTGGATTGATTTCGAAGAGCAGTTTGTGTCGAACTTTACCAGTACATACAAGAGGCCCAACCGTCCGCAGCAGCTGGCTAACTGCCGGCAAGGAGTGAATGAGACTGACCGTGACTATCTGACCAGGTGGTGCACGTTGCGCAATTCCTGCGAAGGAATCAATGAGCAGCAGGCCATCATGTGGTTCGCTCATGGGTGCCGGCATGGCACCATGCTGTGGCAAAAGCTTCAGAGGCAAATGCCGGCCACGCTGGCCGAAACAATCAAGATCGCTGATAGTTATGCTCTGGGAGATCCCATGCAGCCCAGTCTCGATTCACAAGGACAGGGGCAAACCCAGGGGAACACCAGCAATGCCGGGAGATCAGGGCAATATTATCGCACTGATAACCGGAACAAGAGAAGAGATGAAAGGCCGGATCACCGGTATGGGGCAGCACAAGTTGCAGCTGTGGAGGAAGAGCAAGGGGGCGCCGGCAGTAGCCAGCGTCCGAGATATGAGGACTATCAGCAGCCTCAGCAGCAGCCGCAGCAGCAAGCACAGCCGTTCCAGAAGAAGAATGTCTGGACCAACAAGAATGCCGGCGGAGCCGCCGGCCAGAAGAAGCAGTGGCCGAAGTATACTGTGGGTCTTGCCATGGACAAGCCTTGTGTGTTCCACACATTCCAGCCGGGAAAGCCGGCAAACCATTTGACAAGGAACTGTTCGTGGCTGGACGACATATTAGCAGGTCGTGCAGGTCCCTGGGGACCGGCTAGACCCTCTGTCCCGGCAGCTCCATCGCCGTTGACAGGTGCCAATACGATTGCAGTCCCACCTAGGCCGGTTAATCCTGGGAATCAGAGCAACGCCGGAAATGCCGGCGTAAATCAAGTTGACCAGAGCTATAATCCGGAATATAACGCCGGAGGCCCAGGAGCGGGCCGGAATGAGTACAAGGAGTATGATCAGAGCTACATGGTCTTTGAGACCGAGAGAACAGACAAGCAGAGCTTGTACCGGCGGTGTCTGGAGGTGAATGCCGTTATGTCGGCTGTGCCAAAGCTGATGTACTGGTCTGACCAGGCTGTTGGTTGGGACAGGGCAGATCATCCCCGGATCATGCCAAATCCCGGCGGATATGCTCTGGTGATGGATCCGATACTCGTCGGGCCGGCTAATAACGTAAGATTCAGCAAGGTCCTCATTGATAATGGAAGCAGCATCAACATCATGTATCGGGATACGATGGAGAAGCTGGGAATCAAGGAAAATATGCTGGAACCGAGCAAGACCACGTTCCACGGCATTGTGCCGGGACTTTCGTGTGCGCCGATGGGCAAGATCCGGATGGATGTGATGTTTGGCAGCCGGGATAACTGCAGGGTGGAAAACCTCATGTTCGAGGTGGTTGATCTGGAGAGCCCCTACCATGCTTTGCTGGGTAGACCGGCACTGGCAAAATTCATGGCCTCTACGCATGTGGCGTATCTGAAGATGAAGATGCCGGGACCCAAAGGAGTGATCACCATCATTGGTGATTACAAGCGTTCGATGGCATGTGCCACCGCCGGATCCAATCTGGCCGAGACTCTGATCATTGCAGAGGAGAGAAAGAGGCTCAAGCGAGCAGTGGAGATTGCTGAGACGGTCGTGGCCGGCAAATCTATGCCGGGCATGACAAATCCCGGTGGCAGCGTTTCTTTTCAAGTGAGTAAGGAAGTCAAAAAGGTGCCTCTGGATGAAGCTTTCCCGGAGCGCCATGCCCTGGTTGGGGCAAGTTTGGATCCCAAATAGGAAAGCGAGCTCATCAGCTTCCTCCGTGAGAATCGGGATATCTTTGCATGGTCTACTTCGGACCTGCAAGGTGTGCCGAGGGAGCTGGCTGAGCACGCATTGCACGTGAGACCCGATGCTAAGCCAGTGAAGCAGCCGCTCCGGCGGAATGCCGGCGATAGAAGGAAAGCCATATGGGAGGAAGTGGCCAGGCTCTTAGCCTCTGGCTTTATCAAGGAAATACTTCATCCGGTTTTGGTGGAAAAGAAGAAAGACGAGCCCGCCATAGTGAAAGTATGGCGGATGTGTGTTGATTACACCAACTTGAATAAGGCATGTCCTAAAGATCCATTCCCGCTCCCTCGGATCGATCAAGTGATTGATTCCACAGCCGGATGTGAACTGTTATCGTTTGTAGATGCCTATTCTGGTTTCCACTAGATCCCCTTGCATGAGCCAGATCAAATAAAGACATCCTTTATTACCCCGTACGGGGCTTATTGCTATCTCACTATGCCGTTCGGTTTAAGAAATGCCGGCGCAACTTACCAAAGGTGTATGCAGAAATGCCTGCACGATCAGATAGATAAAAATGTGCAGGTATATGTCGACGATATCGTCATAAAAACCAAGGAGAGCAAGACTCTCATAGATGATCTTCAGGAAACCTTTGGGAACCTGAGGAGATTCCGGATGAAGCTGAATCCGGCTAAGTGCACGTTTGGTGTGCCGGCGGGCAAGTTGCTCGGTTTCCTTGTTTCCAGCCGGGGTATTGAGGTGAATCCCGGCAAGATTCGTGCCATAGAAAGGATGAAGCCGCCGACAGATTTGAGGGAAGTACAGAAGTTCACTGGGTGCCTCGCATCCCTGAGCCGCTTCATAAGCCGGCTGGGAGAGAAAGCTCTGCCGTTATATCAGTTGATGAAAAAGTCCGACACATTTGTCTGGACAACGCAAGCAGATGCAGCTTTCAAAGAATTGAAACAGTTGTTGTCAACAGCTCCGGTATTAGCGTCTCCGATGCCCCGGGAGCCAATGTTGCTCTATATAGCGGCAACCAACCGAGTTGTCAGTGCTGTGGTGGTAGTAGAGCGAGAGGAAGGAGGCAAAACCGTGCAGCGGCCGGTATATTATCTGAGTGAAGTCCTCTCCACCTCAAAGCAAAATTACCCCCACTATCAGAAGATGACCTATGGTGTCTATATGGCGGCCAAGAAGCTCAAGCATTACTTCCAAGAGCATCCAATCCGGGTAGTGGCCGAGGCCCCTATCTCGGAAATTATAGGCAACAAAGATGCCAGCGGCCGGATAGCAAAGTGGGCAATAGAGCTTTCACCATATACACCGCAGTACGATAAGAGGGATACAATCAAGTCCCAGGTCTTGGCTGATTTCTTTATTGACTGGGCCGAGATACAGTATGAGCCACCATTGCCAGATGCCAATTACTGGAGGATGCATTTCGATGGGTCCAAGACAATCCATGGCTTGGGTGCCGGCATAGTTCTCAGTTCACCAAAGAATGACCAGCTGAGATACGTCCTGCAGATTCACTTTGCAGCATCAAATAATGTGGCGGAATATGAGGCACTTGTGCATGGCCTGAAGGTGTCTAAGGACATAGGAATTCGCCGGATTATGTGCTTCGGGGATTCTGACTTAGTGATTCAGCAGTGTTCCGGCATATGGGACGCGCATGATGCTAACATGGCATCATACCGTTTCCTAGTGCAGCAGTTAAGTGGTTACTTTGAAGGTTGTGAGTTCCGGCACGTTCTCCGGGCTCAGAACGATGCAGCCGATGCATTATCCAAGCTGGGGTCTTCCCGAGATTCAATCCCGCCCGGCATTTCGCTGGAGCATCTGAGGAAGCCATCGATCAAACCCTCGCCGGAGTCATCCTCCATTTATGTCCCGCCAGGTCCAGACGAAGCAGTTCCAATGGAGATAGATGCTGGAGCCAGGACGGATAACCCGGGGACTGTTTCCTCAGTCCCGGGGACTGGGCCGGCATATGCTGTTAGTACAGTATTCCGGAGCAAAACTAAAGGCAAGGGTAAAATGTGCCAAGAGGTTGTGCCGGTATACCCGGGGACTGCTCCGGCATACCCGGGGACTGATTCTTCAGTCCCGGGGACTTCGCAGCCCATGGAGATCGATTATGTGTCGGTCGAAATGATGGAAATAGATCAGGCAGTGTTCACTGTCAGGGAAGTGCCCTCATGGGCACGTCCTATCATGAACTTCATGGTGGATGGTCAAGTGCCGGCGGATGAAACCGAGGCCCGCCGGGTTATAAGGAGATCCAAAGCGTATACCATCATCAACAAAGAAATATACAAGAGAAGTACCACCGGAGTATTGCAGAGATGTGTCGAATCTGCGGAGGGTCTGGAGATGCTCCGGGAAATTCACCAGGGGGAGTGTGGTCACCATGCTTCGTCCAGGGCATTGGTGGCAAAGGTATTCCGGCATGGCTTCTATTGGCCAACGGCACTGCAAGAGGCAGAAAACTTGGTCCGGAAATGTAATGGGTGTCAAAGATATGCCCACCAGATTCATCAGCCGGCATCTGCCCTGAAAACTATCCCAATAACCTGGCCCTTTGCTGTTTGGGGCCTGGATATGGTCGGGGCTTTTAAGCCGGCCAGAGGGAAAATGACCCATATCCTGGTCATGGTGGACAAGTTCACCAAGTGGATTGAAGTGAAGCCCATAAGCAAGTGTGATGGTCACACAGCAGTGAAATTCTTAAAGGATATAATCTTGAGATATGGTGTTCCTCATAGCATCATCACTGACAATGGGTCAAACTTTGCCCAAGGGCCATTTGCCAGATTTTGTGAGGAAGTGGGAATCCGGCTGGACGTTGCGTCGGTTGCCCACCCTTGTGCCAATGGCCAAGTAGAGAGATCGAATGGGCTAGTATTATCCGGCATAAAACCCCGGCTGATAGAGCCCCTGGAGAAAACTCCGGGATGTTGGCTAGATGAGCTGCCAGCAGTGCTGTGGAGTTTAAGAACAACTCCGAATAGATCAACAGGCTACACACCATTTTTCCTGGTGTATGGAGCAGAAGCTGTGCTTCCAACAGATGTAATACATGATGCACCAAGAATAGTGCTATATACTGAGGAAGAGGCTAAAGAAGCCAGAGAAAATGATGTTGATCTGCTAGAGGAAGCAAGGGAAATAACTCTGTCAAGAACAGCAGTATATCAGCAGAACCTCAGACGCTATCATGCGCAGAAGGTAAATCCAAGGAGATTTCAAGAGGGAGATCTAGTACTCCGGCTAAAGCAAGGAACAGAAGGCCGGCATAAGTTAACTCCTCCATGGGAGGGGCCATTCATTGTGAGCAGAGCTCTGCACAATGATGCCTATTATCTTATAGATGCGCAGGACCCCAAGAAGAATAAGGCGGACAGGTCCGGAGAAGAAACCAAGAGGCCATGGAACATAGCTCTACTGCGCCCCTTTTACTCCTGAGCAACACAATGTATGTATTTCCATATTTTCCTTGTATGCCGGCGTGTTGTGCCGGCACAAGACTAATGAATGAAATACCGGCATCCCGAAGAAGCCGGGTAACTAGCTCCGAGGTATATTTGTTGTTTATTTACAGTTTTTTGTTATATGCCGGCTGGCTTTATTTGAATGTTTCCTATGTCGGCCTAGTAATGTGTCGGCACCAAAGGCCACTCTTCGACTCAGCTGCTGTCCGAAACCCGGCTTCACGGCTAGCAAGAGTAGATGCCGGAGATTGTCTACACATGGAAAACGGCTAAGGAAATACAAAGCAAGCGAACCGACATTTTCGTTAAAGCTAAAGTTAAAATTTAAAGTGTCGGATGATTTGAAGTCTAAGTCTCAAAGTTAAAGTACTGTATGTTCGAGGAGCAACCTTGAGACTCATACGTCGAAAGCCAATTGAGGTAGACAAGCAGCCAAGGTTGTGAAATTGAGGAAACAGGAAAACAACTCGGTGACTTAGCCAAAAGATGATCCGGCATTAGTAACAAGCAAACCAAGATAAAACTTGTTCAGGAAGCAAACCAAAGGAAATTAAACGTGTATATTACATCTGCACCCGGCATACCGGGGATCTGATAAAACTTAAAGTGTTTGTGCTGCAAAGTCAAGGAGCAGCGGCAGAAGCAGAGGCACCGGCTGGTGGAGCAGTGGCGGTGGAGATGTCGGCTTCAGGAGTGCCGGACCCAGCAGATGGAATGGAGCCATCACCTCCGCCCGGGGCAGATGCCTGTTCCGGGACATCAGTGTCGGCCTCTTCAGCTTCATCTTCATCCTGGCTGGAGTCGGAGCCCTCAGCAGCGGCGGATGTCCCGGCATCGTCCTTCTTCT
>QXEO01001927.1:600000-776281 GCA_007115705.1 Dactylis glomerata | reverse complement strand
CAGAGAACGGAGGATAATTCATCTACCAGCGGCTCTGGCTTTATCGAGAAGTGCTAAGAGCCTCTTTTTATCCCATTCATATTAGGCCATTAGCTTTTTTTTGACTTGCCCATTTGTCTTCGGGTGTGCTACAGATGCGAATTTGAGCTTGATTCCCAATCCTCGCAGTAACTCTTGAATTCCTTTGAAGTGAAGTTGTCCCGTTGTCCGTGATGATGCTATAGTACACCGAAGCGGAAATACGATGATTTGATGAAATTGATTGCTACTGTCGAATCTTGAGTTGTTACCGGGGCTGCTTCCACCCATTTGGTAAATTTGTCGACTGCTACTAGCATGTAGACGTGCCCTCCTCGCCAGGATTTGTGCAGCTTCCCTACCATATCGAGGCCCCATGTGCAAAGGGCCAGGATAAGGTATTGTTTGTAACTCTCTGTGGGCGCATGCGTTCAAGATGCAAATCTTTGACATGCTTCACACTTTTGAACTATATCTTTCGCGTCTTCAATGGCTGTTAGCCAATAGAATCCTGCTCGGAATGCTTTTGCCGCTATGGCCCTGCTGCTACCATGATGGCCACATACTCCGGCGTGTATATCTTTTAATATTACTTGTCCTTCTTGAGGTGTTACGCAACACTACAAAACGCCAATTATGCTCTTTTTGTATAATTTCCCCTGCAACACAACAAATGCCTTCGATCATCGAGTTATTCTCTTGGCTTCCACTGCATCTTCTGGTAACTGTTTATTTATCATGTACCCGAGATATGGCTGCATCCAGGTTTCTTCTATCATCATGACTTCTTTGGGTTCTGGCGCAGCCCCCGAGCCTGCTGCAGTAGTCAAACTTTGACGCTTTTTATCGACCTTTCCACTATTTCTTCCCAAAAGACTCCAGATGGCACGGGCAAACACTGTGACCCGATATTTGCTAAATTGTCGGCTTCCTCATTACTGTTTCTGTTGATGTGCGAGACTTCGCATCCGTCGAATGTTCCTTCTAGATAGTGATATAGGTTCTTGTAGGCCATCATATTATCATTGATTGTGTCGCACCTGTTCATAACTTGTTGGACGACAAGGTTTGAATCTCTGAATATTTTTAGATGAGTTGCTCCACATGCTTTGGCCATCTTCATTCCATGCAACAAAGCCTCGTACTCTGCTTCATTATTGGAGGCCTGCGGAAAACTCATCCTTAAAACGTACTTCAATTTGTCGCCATGCGGCGATATCAATACTACTCCTGCGCCTGCGCCTTGGACTCTCTTAGAACCGTCAAAGTACATTGTCCAGACACTCGATAAATCTGGGGGTCCTGTGCTCTGCAGCTCCAGCCACTCTGCTGTGAAATCTGGCAAGATTTGTGACTTGATCGCCTTCTTTTTTTCGTACGTGATGTCCATGGGAGATAATTCGATTCCCCACAAAGAGACACGTCCTGTTGCCGAAGGATTGTTCAATATATTCGATAGTGGCACTTCATTAACCACTATGATTGGGTGCACCGCAAAGTACTGTCGCAATTTCCGTGCTATTGTGAAGACACTATATGCCAGATTTTGATAATGCGGGTACCTCTATTTCGTCAGAGATAATACTTCACTGATGAAATATACCGGCCTCTGGACGCCGTGGGCTTTTCCTTCTTCACTTCTTTGACTACTAATACTGTACTCACCACCTGATGGGTCGCAGTGATGTAGAGTAGTAGTGGCTCTTTTTCTTTTGGTGCGACCAACACTGGTGGCGTGGAGAGCACTTTTTCAGGTGCGCAAAGGCTGCGTCTGCTTCTTCTGTCCATTCAAATTTATCATCTGACTTCTTCATAAGTGCATAGAAAGGAAGCGCCTTTTCTCCCAATCGAGCAACGAAGCGACTTAGAGTTGTGACGCGTTCTACGAGTTTCTGTACATCGTGTAGTTTCGTGGGTTTCCCTATTGTCAAAATTGCTTGGATCTTCTCTGGATTCGCCTCTATTCCTCGTGCTAACACCAGGAACCCTAGGAGTTGTCCTGCCGATACGCCGAAGGAACACTTTGTCGGGTTAAGCTTAAGCTTGTACCTGCTCAGGTTGTCGAAGGTTTCTGCCAAGTCGCTGATTAGGGATTCCTCCTCTCTTGTGGTGATGACTACATCGTCAATGTAGACTTGGATGTTGCATCCTATTTGGCTCCCGAGGCAATTTTGCATCATCCGTTGGTAAGTTGCTCCTGCATTTTTTAGGCCGAATGGCATTACTTGATAGCAAAATACCCATATGGTGTGGATGAAGGCTGTCTTTTCTTTGTCTTCTTTTTTCAACTTGATCTGGTTGTAACCAGAATATGCGTCCAAAAAGGAAAGCCTTGCGCATCCCGCCGTCGAGTCAATTATCTGGTCGATGCGGGGTAGAGAGAAGGGATCCTTTGGACAATGCTTATTGAGAGATGTGTAATCGACACACACTCTTTGTACGTCTGTGTTCTTCTTGGGTACAATGACTGGATTGGATACCCAACTCGAGGTTTTTTATTTCTCTGATAAATCCGGCGTTTTCTAGTCTGTGCAATTCTGATGCTATCGCCTTCCTTTTGGGTTCATCAAATCGTCGGAATGGTTGCTTGACTGGCTTTGCCTTACGATCTACATTTAACGCGTGCTCGACGAGTTCCCTGGGAACCCCTGGCATGTCTGAAGGACACCAGGCGAAGATTTCCCAGCGCTCACGGAGGAACTCGACGAGCGTGCTTTCCTATGCGGGATCCAGGTTTACCGCAATCGATGTTGTCTTGCTTGGGTCTGTAGGGTGGACCTGGATCTTCTTCGAATCTTGAATTGTGTCGAAAGCCTGATCTGGCAGGGATCGTCTAATGTCGGGTAGCACATTATGATCGGTTTCCCCTTTTAGCCTCTCATATTCTGCTATCATGCCGAAGGTTTGCGCCATTCTATTGAATTCTCTGTCGCAAGTGTTGGCTACTTCGAAGCTCCCTTGCACTGTAATTGTTCCTTTGGGTCCTGGAATTTTCAACGTTAGATACACGTAGTGAGGTACTGCCATGAACTTTGCAAATGCTGGGCGCCCTAGAATTGTGTGGTACTGTGATGGTGAAAGAGCATGGAGCCCCCATGTGTGGTTTTGGTAATTAATGACAATCCCTATGGACTAATGTTTGCATTGAGTTATATTTGTAGGACTTGTCCATAGACAATGCTTGAACCATTTGTTGGTTTCAAGGTTGTATGAAGAAGACAATGAAGAAGATTATGTGATGGCCAAGGTGTTATTCAAGTAGTTATCCAAAGATTGATCATAAACTAGTTGAGCCTATATCAAGTGTGTCTTGAAGAATAAGATTGAGTGAGCTCTCATGTGAATCTTCAAGACACCATCATTGTGGAGAAAGAAGAGTTGATTCAAGAATTGATCAAGCCAAAGCGCAAGTTCAAGATGGAATCTAGAAGAGATCATATGCTTGAAACTTGCCATATATATTGTGATCATGGATAAGTGAAGATATGCTTAAAGAGTGTCTTTCCCATAGTGGTGTATGGGGGAGCAATTCACAAGACTTCACCAAGCAAGCAAGATCAAGAAAGGTGTTCCAACTTGAGGAAGACAAGACGGTCATCATCTAGATCAAGTGGATTTTGCTCAAGGCAAAGGTATGATATTGATAGGGTTTCTTTCTTATCGGTCTCATGATGTTAGTTGAGAGACCGGGTTATAGGATTGGTAGCCGTACTATCAAGAGGGGCTCTCGAGTGAGTAACTTAATCGCATCATTCGAAGAGAGCTCAAACCTTTGCATTCTTGGCATCATCTTTCTTGGTTCTTATTTGGCTTTTATCCATGTGAGGTTCTAGAGCTTGTGGTTATTTCCATGACAAGCTCTAGCCCATCAAAAACGGATGTTGCATGAAACACTTTTGAGTTTTTGGTGTTTGGAGGTTTTACCGGTTCGTCTTTGAAGAGAGGTCAAACCTCTCATCATTTGGTTTTATCCTCACTTGTTGGACTATGATGTTTCTATGCATATTCTTATAGAGCTCGTTGTTGTGATTCCAACGAGCTCAAGATCATCAAAAACGGAGTCCGGACGCTCAAGTTATGGTCATTTTGGTTTCAGCTGTTTCTGCCTTTTCAGGGCCGGAGACTCCGGCCTCGTAGGGCCGGAGACTCCGGCCCAAAATGTGTTTTCGTCGTTTTTCGTCCGGAGATTTGGCCCGGAACCTCCGGGTACTTTTCCAGGTCAAAGTCTCCGGCCCCTAGGGACCGGAGACTCCGGCCCAAGTCTCCGGACCTCGAAAACTCGAGGTGTCGCTCTGTGCAGAGATGGGGGCGGAGGCTTTTTAGCCCCTGCCCGGAGTCTCCGCCCTCCAAAGGCCGGAGACTCCGGGGTAAGTGCCCAGCAACGGCTAGTTTTCGTGGGGGACCTATAAAAGGCCCCCTTCTTCCTCCTTGGGCTGTGCTGGCTTCATTCTCTCTCTCCTCCATTGTTGACCTTGAAGCTTTGCTCTATCTCTCAATCCCTCCAATGATTCTTGCATCTTCTTGAGGGAAAAGAGAGAGGAGATCTAGATCTATCTTTCCACCAATCAAAATCTCCTCTAAGTGAGGGGAACCTATTGGATCTAGATCTTGGAGTTCTTTGTGGATTTCCTTTGTTCTTCCTCTCATATTCCTCCATAGCATTTGTTGCTTTGGTAGAATTTGGGAGAGAAGGATTTGAGCACTTTGTGTGCTCTTGCCATTGCATTTGGTGCATCGGTTTGAGTTCTCCTCGGAGATTCGGGTAAGTGGAAGTTGTGAGCCTATTACTCTTGGGTTCTTGGAACCCTAGACGGCTTAGTGGCCTTTGTGGCATATACTTGGGGCCTCCAATTAAGTTGTGGAGATTCCCCAACCTTTGTGGTGCCTTTGTGGCGATTCTTGGGAGCCTCCAATTAAGTTGTGGAGATTGCCCCAAGCTTGTACGGGTTCGGTGACCGCCCTCAAGTGTCCCATAGTGGATCGTGGCATCTTGCTTTGTGCAAGGGCACGAGGAGAATAAGGTGAGCCTTTGTGGCGTTTGGTGTGTAGCGTGCCTCCGCATCTTGAGGTGAGCCTTTGTGGCATTTGGTGAGCATTGTGCTACCACATCTCAAGGTGAGGCCTTTGTGGCATTCGGAGTGCATTAAGCCGCCACACCTCTCCAACGGAGACTAGCTTCCTTTGGAAGTGAACTTCGGGATACATCTTCGTCTCCTTCGTGCCTCGGTAACTCTTATCCGAGCTCCACTACTTATGCACTTTACATTTGTGATAGCCATCGTGCTTGAAGTTATATATCTTGCTATCACCTTGCTACTTGTCTTGCTTAGCATAAGTTGTTGGTGCACATAGGTGAGCCTAGTCTATTTAGGTTTTGTAAGCTTGACAAATTAAACGCTAGTTTATTTCCGCATTTGTTCAAGCCTTTCATAAAAGTTTTAATCGCCTATTCACCCCCCCCTCTAGGCGACATCCGTGTCCTTTCAATTGGTATCAGAGCTAGGTCTCTCATTTTAGGCTTCACCGCCTTGAGAGCAAAGATGTCGGCTAGGGGATTAGTGCACAATGACACTTTTATATTCGATGGCACAAATTATGATACTTGGAAAATTCACATGCTTAATTATTTTCGGGTCATGGACCCATCTATGGAGCGAATTGTAGATGCGGGTTTTTCTCCTCCAAAGGATACTCAAAATCTATCTTTAGAGGATAAGAAAAACTTGTATCTCAATGCTCAAGCTTCTCATGTGATTATTAATGCTTTGAGCGATGTAGTTACCTTCTCCTTCACGCCTTTTCGGAGCGCTCATGAGTTATGGACAAAGCTTCAAGAAAAATATGATGTGTCCAAGTTTATTGAGGATGAGTGTATTCCTTCCACTTCCGGCCGTGATGAACTTTCTTCCACTTCACCGATGTGTGGCAAGACACAAGGTAATGACATGGTGAGTGGTGATGGAAATTGCAATGTTGATAGTGAGCTTACTTTTGATAATCATTCATCTCGATCTCATTGCAATGCTTCATCTTTGGACTTTAACACTTCTAGCACCATAAATGCTTTACATGCTTGTGTTAGTCCTTGCATATCATGTGTAAGTTGCTTAAATAAATCTCATGATGATATGCTTGCTCTGTCTAGTGGCCATGATAAAAATGGCTCTATTTCCTCTAGTCTTTGTGTGGCTAACAATGTAGAGGAAACCGGAGATTCTATTGGCCAAGACAAAGTTTTGATTGGAGCTTCAAGTAATTCATCCTCATCATCATCTCTCGGTTCCCACATATATCTTATGGCTAGGGATTCAAAGGTAACTCCTTCTTTGGAACCCACTATATCTAGTGATCATGAAGAAGAGGATGATTATGTTGCCTCTTTAAAAAAGAAGGGAGAAATAGTTTTTCTTGCTATTGGTAAGAAGAACAAAATTGCTTGCTCTAACTTTGTTGATATTTTGGTTGCTGCTATTGAGAGCCAGAAAATTATTGTTGAGCTTCAATCTCATGACGAAGAGCAAGAAGAAACTATTGAGAATCTTCATAGTCTTGCCAATGATTTTAAAAAGACTCTTTTAAAAGAACAATGCACCAACGAAGCTCTTGAGGAGAATTTTGCTCTAGAATTGTCTAGAGTAAAGGAAACCCATGATAGAGCTCTTGAGGTGGCAAATGATTTAAAATTAAAAAATGATAAGCTTGTTTTTGTTAATGCTAAACTTCTTGAGGATCTTGAGCACCTCAAAAATGGCTCTAGGGACATTGAGGGTGTGCTCACCAAACTCACCGAGTCACATGAGCAACTAAAAGCTTCTTATTTAAAAGAGTGTTCCAAGTTGCCTTCTCCTCTTTTGGTTAATCATGATGCTTGTGCTACTAACTCTACTTATTGTGAGGCATCTATCTTGAAGGAGAATGTTGAGCTAAGGGCTCAACTTGAGTTGCTAACTAGCAAGTATGGGATATTGGAAGAAAGTCATGAAAAGCTATCTAGCTCTAATGAGGATCTTCTAGTGTCCCATGCTCGCCTAAAATTAGCTTATGAGGATATGTCTACAAAGGTAACATCTTGTGAACCTCATGTGGTCACTAGCACTACTTCCCAAAATGCTATATTGCCATGTGCTAGTCCTTGTAATTCATCCACTCATACTATTGCTACATCTTGTGATGAATTACTCTCCTTGCCTTGTTGCTCTAACAATATAGCTTCTACTTCCTCTAGTACTTGTGTTGTAACTAACCATGTAGAGGAAATTAAAGAGCTCGAGGCCCAAGTCACTTTGTTGAAGAAAGACTTGGTAAAAAGTCATGAAGGGAAGTCCAAACTTGACAAGATGTTGAGTGCACAAAAATCCCCCAATGACAAGAGTGGACTTGGATTTATCTCCAACAATAAGAAGAAGTCCAAACTCTTCAAGAAGAAGAAGGGCCAAGAGCAAGTCAAGGATCCGGCTAAGATTGTTTGCTTCAAGTGCAAATTGAAGGGCATCATGTTAGGTCTTGCCCATTGAAGAAGAAGCATCTTAGTGAGAAGCAACAAGGGAAGCGGACTCAAGCTCAAACTCAAGTCCTTCCTCAAGATGAAGAAAAGCTTCCTCCTAAGAAGAATCAACCCAATGCTCCCATTGTGGAGAAATCAAATGAGAAGAAAGGAAAGATAAGATCTTGCTACATATGCCGTGAGAAGGGTCACCTTTCTTCTACTTGCTCTATTGGTAACTCATCCAACCCTATCATAATCAATGACGCTTATTCACTTTGCAAGGATAAGGTTGGAAATGTGTTTGCCAAATTTGTTGGTACTCAAAGTGGTGTCAAGAAAAGAACCATTTGGTTTGCCAAACCTATTGTGACTAACCTCTTAGGACCCAACTTGGTTGGGAACCAACAAGCCAAAACTTGATCAATAGGTGTCTAATGGAGGACTTTGGAGACTTGGCTATATCATGAAGAATTAATGGATCTTCATTAATTATATTGTCTCAAGTCAAGTCAATTGGATTATCTTATTTCTATCATATATCCATTGTTCCTCCTTGCGGTAACATGTATTCAACTTATCTACATTGAAAGTTACTCGCCCCTTTGCATGTGTTTGGTTTTGTATCTTGCATGTGTTTGTATATGTTGTGCTCCCTACTTGCTTTATTTTGAGTAATCAATTATGTGCATGTTGGTTGCACACCATGTACGGTTATTACTGTTGAGCCTATTGCATCTTGATCTATCTTCTTGGCTCTTGGGAGTGATTAATGGACCATCCCATTTTGGGGGAGTGATATGCTTTGGCACTTCACAATCCTAAAAATGTGTGTACATGAGGAATACCACTTAGTGTTGATATTTAAAGATTATCTAGTCTCTATGTGGTATGTCATTTTCATGAGAAATTCAAATTCTATAATGTCCATTAATCATCTTGTTGGATTCTATTTGCCTCTTGTTGGTAAAGTTTAATTTTCTAGGTTTGGAGACTTCGTTGGTTCTACCCCGGAGACTCCGGTGGTTCTACTCCGGAGACTCCGGTGGTTCAACCCCGGAGACTCCGGTCCCCCTCGGAATTTCTGAGCCCTATGGAAATTGACTTTAACAACTTATTTGAAAATTGGTTTTATCACATTATGGGGGAGTATTGTGCTTTGTGCATATTACAAATCCATGAAATGTGTATATTTGAGGTTGTGTCACATAGTGTTGATATTGTAAATTATCTTGCTTCTATGTGGCATGTTTTCTCGAACAAGTTTCAATTTGCCAAATTGTTTATTGCTCTTGTTTTGGATCTTGTTTGTGAGATACTTTCTTGATAGGGTTTTCCTAAAATGTGGAATACTACATCAAAGTTGGAAAACCATTTGCTTCAAGCTATCCTAATCATTGCTTTGCGTGATTGTTTAACTATTTGAGTCTATCAAGATTATCTTTGTTTGGCATGGTGCTTAATTCTTATCCTTTTCATATGCTCATTTGTTGTGAAGATGATCTTGGATTTATGTGTAAACTACCACCAGAAATAACTCCATATACCTCTTCTCCTTGGAAAATTGGTAATCTATCATGTGGTATTTTTTATATTGATCATCTTCACTTTGGCTATTGCTTTTAATTGCCTTATCTCTCGCCAAGAAATGTATTTGCTTTAACTCCCATTGTCTTTCTTGACTCTTGTGATTCCATTTGATTTTGTTGAACTTATTTTGTGTTATTTCTATGTAGGTAGATGTGATGATCCCATTTGTGTGCATTTTGTATTCAAATGCAAAATCATAAATAATGCACTAATCTTGGGGGAGGTCTCCTATTTTGTTATAACACACTCTTGTGCTTATTTCAATTGGTTTTGATTATTGTTGGAAGTCAAATCTTTTCTTTTTGGTACTTAGTGTGCCATCATAAAAAGTGTGGAGAGTTTGGTTTGTTGTTGGAACCTTGCTCTCTTTGGGAGTTGCTTATCTCATTCCTTGTAATTTGTTTTTCACTCTTAAAATGAGATATGTCTTTGAGCATGTGTGTTTTAGTTATCCTTTATGCTCATTGGCTTTTGCTTAGTTCACTAGTTGAACTTTGGAGTCAATCTTGTGTTGATTTGATTCTTTGATATAATTTGGACAACCTTTTTTAGCTTCACAATTTCGTGTGCTCGCTTGTCCTTCTTGGTGTTTTGTCCAAATTGTATCTCCTTTGGCTCTTGAAAGTCTTGTGCATGCATATTTATTAAATGTATATTGTATGGCATGCTTTTGCTTTCTTTGATCTAATATATAGGAGAAGCTCCATCAAATCCTAAATCGGCTAAGATGTGCATGAAATTCAATTTCATTTATATATGCACATATTTATGTGGAGTTTGTCCTATATGTTGTAGTTTCTCTAACTACTTTGGACCCAATGAGTTTGGGGACCATCTTGTACTTGAACTTTGTTTTTAGGTACATGGAGATATATTGGTGCTTGTCTCAATAATAAGGATGAAGTGGTGACTAAATGATAATTTGAGGCAAGCTAGGATTATTGAAGGACTCCTATCTACTAGATCCTACCATTGATATCTCGGTAACAAGTATCTTCTTCATGCATACTTTTCTAGTATCCAACCTTGTGTAGGTTGTTTCATGGCATGGAATATCTTTATTTGCAAATGTTGTGCTTCGTGCAAAGGTCTTAATGAAACCTCTTTATTGCAATTGTGAGTAATTTGAGATGAGTGCATATTATTGGGAACATATAAAATCATGCTCATGATTCTCCTATCCCATATATGTCAATTTAGCAATTTTATTGCATATCAATTCCTCAAGTCTCTCACATGTGCAATATGGTTGAAAGTGTAAATTTAGTACTTTCTTTTGGTATCCATCTTTGTGATACTTGTTGCTTTTCTCAAAGCATCCCAACTATCTTCTTTCCCTTGTTGATATTTGTGATGTCTTTGACTTGTTTGTGGTTGAAGTTCATCAATATACAATAAGAAAATTTGAGCCTTTGGCCGTGCTTTAAAAGCAAAAATTATCATTGGTATATTGCATGACTTCATTTTGGATATCATGTTCTATTCTTAGTATCTATTGTGTGTGTACATGTTTCTTTGTGATAATTATCTTTGTGATGTTGTCTACTTAGAAACTTATACACATGAGAGATGATATCTCCTTATTTGATATCTTATTTGAATCTTATGTGTTGGGATGGAATGCTAAGCAATTTCATTCATTGAAGACTATGTGGATGCTCTATGCTTATCCTTGTATTAGTCTTATAATATGCTTTGTCATTCTTATCACGCATTCCTTTGGTTGAGCCTTTTAATATGTTGTCCCTTGCTTGTTGCTCAACCATTTGTTCGATGCAAGTGTTAAGCTTAATTTCTTCTCTATGATCTCTTGCAAATGGTTGCGTTTTAAATGTTATTGAGGGAGTGAGGATTCCATGTTGTGCAAATTGTATTCAAATGCAAACATTCCATTTTTTGCACGTACCTTGGGGAGCTTCCTCATTTCATTTAAAGCACCATTTTGCGGTTATCATAGTAATTGACTTCACTTGGTATCATTTTGTTTTGAATAATATTGAGGGAGTGATGATTCCATGTTTATGCACCTCATACTTTAATTCAAATAGAATATTTTGTGCACAAACCTTGGGGAGCTTCCTCATATTATTTAGAGCACCCTTTTGGTCTTATCATAATATCTTTATTCAATTTGTTCTTTGGATCGATTGATTGCTCTCTTCATTTGTTGAAGTTTATCCACCATGTGATCTTATTTTATTTGCAATCTTTGATCCTCAATATAGGTTGATTTCCTCCGAGTTTTCTTATTTGGATATGTGCATATATTTTCAATTATACTTTTGGTTTATGCACACATTATGGAGGAACTCTCACTATATTGGCCTTCTAAGTTTTTCTGCCCATTTCGGTAATTGGTGCCAATGGGGGAGAAGTTTCGAGGGTTTAAAGGGAATTGGGTTGTATGCTTTGGTTTTGTTCTTAAGCATTTGCCTTTCATGCTTTGCATGGTTGAGTATATAGAGGAAACTCCACCAACAACCTTGGTTGGCAATATATGCAATGAAATCAAGATCATTCACACGTGCATAGATTGTGGGGGAGTTTGCTCTATATATGGTGGTTTTACTAACATTGCATACTTTTGTAGTATTTGATGTTAGTGCAACCATTTCGGTTCTTTAAATTCATTATATAAACCCTCTCAAAGAGATTGTCATCAATTACCAAAATGGGGGAGATTGAAAGAGCATGGAGCCCCCATGTGTGGTTTTGGTAATTAATGACAATCCCTACGGACTAATGTTTGCATTGAGTTATATTTGTAGGACTTGTCCATAGACAATGCTTGAACCATTTGTTGGTTTCAAGGTTGTATGAAGAAGACAATGAAGAAGATTATGTGATGGCCAAGGTGTTATTCAAGTAGTTATCCAAAGATTGATCATAAACTAGTTGAGCCTATATCAAGTGTGTCTTGAAGAATAAGATTGAGTGAGCTCTCATGTGAATCTTCAAGACACCATCATTGTGGAGAAAGAAGAGTTGATTCAAGAATTGATCAAGCCAAAGCGCAAGTTCAAGATGGAATCTAGAAGAGATCATATGCTTGAAACTTGCCATATATATTGTGATCATGGATAAGTGAAGATATGCTTAAAGAGTGTCTTTCCCATAGTGGTGTATGGGGGAGCAATTCACAAGACTTCACCAAGCAAGCAAGATCAAGAAAGGTGTTCCAACTTGAGGAAGACAAGACGGTCATCATCTAGATCAAGTGGATTTTGCTCAAGGCAAAGGTATGATATTGATAGGGTTTCTTTCTTATCGGTCTCATGATGTTAGTTGAGAGACCGGGTTATAGGATTGGTAGCCGTACTATCAAGAGGGGCTCTCGAGTGAGTAACTTAATCGCATCATTCGAAGAGAGCTCAAACCTTTGCATTCTTGGCATCATCTTTCTTGGTTCTTATTTGGCTTTTATCCATGTGAGGTTCTAGAGCTTGTGGTTATTTCCATGACAAGCTCTAGCCCATCAAAAACGGATGTTGCATGAAACACTTTTTGAGTTTTTGGTGTTTGGAGGTTTTACCGGTTCGTCTTTGAAGAGAGGTCAAACCTCTCATCATTTGGTTTTATCCTCACTTGTTGGACTATGATGTTTCTATGCATATTCTTATAGAGCTCGTTGTTGTGATTCCAACGAGCTCAAGATCATCAAAAACGGAGTCCGGACGCTCAAGTTATGGTCGTTTTGGTTTCAGCTGTTTCTGCCTTTTCCAGGGCCGGAGACTCCGGCCTCGTAGGGCCGGAGACTCCGGCCCAAAATGTGTTTTCGTCGTTTTTCGTCCGGAGATTTGGCCCGGAACCTCCGGGTACTTTTCCAGGTCAAAGTCTCCGGCCCCTAGGGACCGGAGACTCCGGCCCAAGTCTCCGGACCTCGAAAACTCGAGGTGTCGCTCTGTGCAGAGATGGGGGCGGAGGCTTTTTAGCCCCTGCCCGGAGTCTCCGCCCTCCAAAGGCCGGAGACTCCGGGGTAAGTGCCCAGCAACGGCTAGTTTTCGTGGGGGACCTATAAAAGGCCCCCTTCTTCCTCCTTGGGCTGTGCTGGCTTCATTCTCTCTCTCCTCCATTGTTGACCTTGAAGCTTTGCTCTATCTCTCAATCCCTCCAATGATTCTTGCATCTTCTTGAGGGAAAAGAGAGAGGAGATCTAGATCTATCTTTCCACCAATCAAAATCTCCTCTAAGTGAGGGGAACCTATTGGATCTAGATCTTGGAGTTCTTTGTGGATTTCCTTTGTTCTTCCTCTCATATTCCTCCATAGCATTTGTTGCTTTGGTAGAATTTGGGAGAGAAGGATTTGAGCACTTTGTGTGCTCTTGCCATTGCATTTGGTGCATCGGTTTGAGTTCTCCTCGGAGATTCGGGTAAGTGGAAGTTGTGAGCCTATTACTCTTGGGTTCTTGGAACCCTAGACGGCTTAGTGGCCTTTGTGGCATATACTTGGGGCCTCCAATTAAGTTGTGGAGATTCCCCAACCTTTGTGGTGCCTTTGTGGCGATTCTTGGGAGCCTCCAATTAAGTTGTGGAGATTGCCCCAAGCTTGTACGGGTTCGGTGACCGCCCTCAAGTGTCCCATAGTGGATCGTGGCATCTTGCTTTGTGCAAGGGCACGAGGAGAATAAGGTGAGCCTTTGTGGCGTTTGGTGTGTAGCGTGCCTCCGCATCTTGAGGTGAGCCTTTGTGGCATTTGGTGAGCATTGTGCTACCACATCTCAAGGTGAGGCCTTTGTGGCATTCGGAGTGCATTAAGCCGCCACACCTCTCCAACGGAGACTAGCTTCCTTTGGAAGTGAACTTCGGGATACATCTTCGTCTCCTTCGTGCCTCGGTAACTCTTATCCGAGCTCCACTACTTATGCACTTTACATTTGTGATAGCCATCGTGCTTGAAGTTATATATCTTGCTATCACCTTGCTACTTGTCTTGCTTAGCATAAGTTGTTGGTGCACATAGGTGAGCCTAGTCTATTTAGGTTTTGTAAGCTTGACAAATTAAACGCTAGTTTATTTCCGCATTTGTTCAAGCCTTTCATAAAAGTTTTAATCGCCTATTCACCCCCCCCCCCTCTAGGCGACATCCGTGTCCTTTCAGATGGCCAGTCCATGACTTCGAATTCCAACTTCTCCCTGCGATAGTTGCTGCTACTGCCGAAGCAGACATCGAGTTCTATTTTCCCCAGGGGTAATTTGCAGCTCCTGGTACTATTCCATGGAAAGAACAATCTGTTGACTTCAGGCTTGTCAATGATATACACATTGCCTTTAGGGTTCTAGCATATATTAGGTTTATGCCACTTCCTGCATCCATAAACACTCTCCCGATGTCGTATCCTCCTATTTGCGCCTTTAACACCATTGGCGAGTGGCCCGGCCTGGGAACTTTCCTTGGGTGGTCTGCTCTGCTGAACTTAACTGGTTGGTCTGACCACCGCAGGTATTCAGTGGTGGCTGGTGGCGATGATATTGCTAGGTTTACTTGCCTGGATATGCTCTTTCGCTCTTTCTTTGACTTAGGCACCGGTTGAATCATTGCTGATATGTAAACTTTCGACTCTAGGTGCCTCGCTAGCCTTTGTACCTGATATCCTTGACTTGTGTTTTCTCCTTGCCATCCCCCTTGGCCTGAGCCCATGGCACTTTGTAGCCTCAGGAACGTTCTATAATCCTTCATCTGGTGATTTGAGACTCTTTTTCCATCAAGATATGCATAGTGGATTTGACAAGGTCCGTATAGCATGTCCTCGGCCGAAGGGCTGGTGTATCTCGCTTTTTCTTCTCCTTTTGCCTGAAACCTCCTGTTTTCATATCCTTCCTCTTCTCCTGCTCCGTAACCCGCAGCTACCTGATTTCGCCTTCCTTGGTTATCCCTGCTGTGGTGTCGTCTCCTCTGTCTACTTGTTCTGTCAACTTCTGGTGAACGTCCTCTTTTGTTATTATATGCGTCCTCTCCGTCAGCGAATTTGTTGGCTTCTTCCATTAGCTCAGCTACTGTCGTTGGTTTTGTTCTTCCTATCTCTTCCACGAGATCTGAGCGACGAAGTCCGGCCGAAAAAGCGTCTATTGCTCGTTCGTCGGAGACGTCCTCTGCTGAGTTTTTGATTACACTCCATCGTTGTATATAAGAACGTAGAGTTTTGCCTTTCCTTTGCACACACGCTTTGACTTCCTCCAGTGATGCTGGGCGCTTGTATGTTGAACGGAAATTTCTTGTGAATTGGCTTTCGAGTTCTCCCCAACTTCCAATGGATTCATTGGGTAGGGTATTCAACCAGGACCGTGCTGCGCCGGTGAGGTGTAGTTGCAAACTTTGCATTGCAGTCGCTTTTGTTCCCCCTAATATCTGTACTGCTTGCAGATAATCCGATAACCATAGGATAGGCTCTTGCGACCCATCATATTTTTGCTGGTCATGTGGTAACTTGAATCCTTTGGGTACCCGCGTTTTGCGAACCCTACGGGTAAAGCACAACGCGCCCATTTCTTTTTCATCGTCTTCATAATTTTCCTCCCTCCAGGCATGGCATGATTTATTTACTCGAGCCTGCGCTATTATATTTCTTGCGTCCTCTGTCCTTTTTTGTCGCCTTTCTTCTTCTGATGACTCGCTAGACTCGTTTCGTGTGATATTGTGTTTGAACTTCTCCTTTCGCCTTCCCTTGTAGCTTGTCGACTTTGTCTCTGGACCTTTTCCCCTGATCTTGTCTTCTACTATCCCGAGGCTTCGTATTGCGGCTTGGTGCATGTCTTCCCGCGGATCTCCGGGTTCAGGCCGCGTGGTTAGTAAATATGTCTATGCTGCTATCAGCGCTGCTTCTGGTGTTACTTGCATGAAGTCTTCTTTCTCCTCCTCTGGCTGTGGAGTAATACTCCTTGAATATCTTTCCTCTCTACTTTGCGCTGCTGCCCCTCTGTTGTGCTTTGGGTCTCCGCGCCTTTCCCTGCTGTACTCCGAATTCTCGCTATAATCATCCCAATACTCTTCTTTTGACATACTATTGTTATCTTGGAAGAACATGTCACTTTCCTCTCTTAGTTTCTTCTTATGCTGGTGCAATGCATACTGATATCCCATTAGAACTTCTCTTCTCGATCCTTCGGGTACTTCTGTGCCATGATTTATAGCTGACATGATGATCCTCCACTCTCCAGCTGAGACATGAACCTTCTCCTTCTCCTTTTTCTTGCACTCCTTTACCTTGTCGACATGCTTGTCGACCCCTTCGTTGTTGTTTTCTTCCTCTGCTTCAGTGATCATGACGCATAACTGGTGTACTCTTTTGGAGACGCCACTACTTCCAGCGGCGAAGTCCCTTGTACTGTTGTGCGTTTTACGCGTTGTCTCTTCCAAGTCGAGTTTTTCCCGAATATTGTCGTCTTCTGCGGTTTTTTCTTCTCCCAGGCTGACCGGCGAGTTTACCTCGCTGGAAGAGCCTTCCGATGATTCCAGCATTACTACTGTTTTGGGCTCTCTTGCCGACGGGTCCGGTTTTGTCGAATCCGAGAGGCGGGTCGAACCCGAATGTCCGATTAAGATGCTTAAACTTCCTATCGTCAGCTCCGTCTCCTGATTTTCGTCGACTTATGTGCTGCTGTTGGCTAAAAGTGAAAAAGCCGTTGAATTCATGATTCCAACGCCCAGACTCCCCACGGTCGGCGCTAATTGACGAGGGTTAACTCGAGTTATGTCCTAGATGAAGGACTTAGGATCGGGGAGATAGGGCGTCGGATGAACTCGAAGGTAAGGTTAGTCAAAATAAATGTATATCAAAAGTAAACTTGGGTGTTGAACCTGGCTTGCTTTCAATCTGGCCTACACCGGTGCTACCCGGTGCCCTATTCCAGGCCATCAGATCCGGCGCAGCTCCTTTAAATTCTTTCGTTCGACAACTTCCTTCCGTGCGTTGATCACAAAGAGGCAGCTCACCAACAAATGCTCCCGTGCATGCTTTTCTTGGGCTTTGTGCCATCCAGGTGCTTGCTAGTCAGCTTGGCTAGCTAGCTTTGTGCATATCATGCAGATTCCGCCCGTGCGTCGTTGCGATGCTGTTATTTGTAGCAAGTCAGTCTCCATTTCATCTTTCCGTGCGTCGCCTGACTCTGTCCACGGAGTGTTCGACGAAATGTCTGGCCGAACTTCATTCTTGTATCCAGATGTGTTGCCTTGCCGTTCAAGATCTACTTCCCGGCATTTGCTGCTTTGGCTAGAACAATCGAGATGGTGGTGATACTAGTACTTCCGCAACATCTCCTTCATTCGGTCTTCCGCTTCGTTCTCTCTGTAAGACCCCAGCCTTAACCAATCTTGTATTTTATAAATGTGTCATATATCTTGTATGCACCAAAAATCATTCATATTGCATTGCATATCATGTTTGGGGGAAATTAGGAATCACCTAATAATTAAATATGGAATATGCGGGGGGTGTTATATATATCTTGTCCCGGTTCCAATTAATTTTGCGTAGCTCACCCATACCTTGTTTTGCCATGCTAATAAATAATCAATTTGTGGGGTAGTAAAACAACTTGAACCATATATTTGTGTGTCGGAATTTTAATTCCGCTTAAATTGGATAAGTTGCATTGCATCATAATTGCCATGACATGCATGCATTCACATGATCATGCCGATTCTTTTGCCATAGTAGTAAGTGTTGCATCCGTTGTTTGTTGTAGCGTTTTACTTCTTCTCGGATAAGACGCTTCATGGTGATGTGAGCAACGACAAGTTCTTCGAAAGTTCTTTGACAATGTTTTACAGGCGAGCCCTTTTCTCTCTACCCATTTAATACTTTTGCTCTCGCTAGCTCTATATTCTAGCCTTGTGTCACGATGCTTTGTTCGAGTCACGTGTCCTATCCACCTATTTATCCAAAGCAAAGCCATAGAACCTTCCAAACATCCTATTAACCATGTGCTTGTTGTTCGAGTTGGCCTTGCGAGTCATAGGCATCTTCAGGTTGTTGGAGTTGTTCTATCTTATTGGGTTGGGAAGTTATCACATGCTCTACTTTATGGATATATGTTGTTGGAAATAATCATGGCTTACTTTATTGTTAATACTTAAAAATGAATTAAGCAGAGGCATTGGTGAGTCATTTTGCCAGTTTTATGACGGCTCACTTGTGTCCCCTAGGACCCCGAGATCGCATGAACTGTTCTGAGACAGAGCGCTCTAACCAGACGTGGGTACGTTTACGGGCCTCCCCTCGATCATTGCCGGAATCTACACACTTGTCCATTGGCCACAACTAGTTTGCACTAGTAGGGAAAACCACATCTGTGGCGCACCAATATATATATTCTGTGGCGCATGGGTGGTGCTCCACAGAATCTTCGCCACAAAAATAAGAATTCTGTGGCGCACCAGCACATGCGCCACAGAAATAAGGAATTCTGTGGCGCATCAGTTCATATGCGCCACAGAAATAAGGCATTCTGTGGCGCATGAGTACTAGGTGCGCTACAGAAATTGGTGCGCCACTGAAAATTCAAAAAAATTTAAAAATCGAAAAAAATATTTATTTTTTTTGAAAATCATAAAAATCAAATTAATGTGAAAAAACTATTTTATTTCAATTTTTTCAGGATTTTATCACATGAGGAACATTTTCAAATCACACCGAATTTCTTGACTTCCCTCTAGGTCATCTGGGCTGAGCACGCTTAACTTCTCCATCCTATGTGCATGAGCTATCCCTAACCTACCCAAGTTCATATTGATATTACTATCATATCAATCCTCTTAAGGCCTATGTGTGCTTGTGTGTATATGTATGTGTATGTGCATATATATGTGTGTGTATGTGTGTATATGTGTATATATATTATGTATATGTGTGTATATGTGTATGTATATGTGTATATATGTCCGCGTATATGTGCGTATATATGTGTGTATATGTGCATATATGTGCGTATATGTGTGTATATGTGTGTATGTGTATATATGTATGCATGTGTGCATATATATGTGCATATATGTGCATATATATGTACGTGTATGTACCTATATATGTGTGTATGTGTGCGTATATGTACGTATATGTGCGTATATGATTGTATATATGTGTATATGTGTGTGTATGTGTCTGTATGTGTGTATACGTGTGTATACGTGCGTATATGTGTGTATATGTGCGTATATGTGCGTATATGTGTGTATATGTGTGTATATGTGCGTATATGTGTGTATATGTGTGTATATGTATGTGTATGTGTGTATATGTGCGTATATATGCATATATGTGCGTATATGTGTGTATATGTGCGTATATGTATGTATATATGTGTATATGTGTGTGTATGTGTGCATATATGTGTGTATATGTGTGTATATGTATGTATGTGTGTGTATATGTATGCATGTGTACATATATATGTGCGTATGTGTGCGTATATGTGCATATATGTACATATATGTGTGTGTATGTGTGCGTATATGTGCGTATATGTGTGTATATGTGCATATATGTGTGTGTATATATGTGTGTATATGTGTGTATATATGTGTATGTGTGTGTATATGTATGCATATGTGCATATATATGTGCATATATGTGTGTATATGTGTGTGTATGTGTGCGTATATGTGCATATATTTATGTATATGTGTGTGTATGTGTGCGTATATATGCGTATATATGCGTATGTGTGTGTATATGTGTATATATGTGTGTATATATGTGCATATATGTGTGTGTATGTGTGTATATGTGTGTGTATATCTGCATGTGTGCTATATGTGTGTATATAACTAATCCAAAAGTTTAATCCAATATAAATTTTGATCTAAAAATAAAAATTAAAAAAAATGAAAATATAAAAGTGCAAAAAAGTCTTTTTTTTCCCTTTTGAATTTTGAGATCCTAAAATTTGTTGAAACAACCATAGGTTGTTGAATTCGGATGTAACTTTTCGTGTAGATACTTTTTCATATAAAAAACTTTTTAATCCGACTTCGTATGCAAAAGTTATGGCTGTTTTACCGAGACATAAAGTTTTTTGGTAAAAAATATCAAAATTCATTTTTATTATTTTTCTTACTTACTAGATCACATAACATAACTAAATCTGATTTTTTGAATTTTTTTCAAACCTTTTATCATTTTCTTTTATTTTTTAAAAGACTAAAAAGGCGACCCACGGGGGGGGGGTGGTGGGACGAGCTAATTCTGTGGCACACCAAGACCAGTGCGCCACAGAATTAGGGTAATTCTGTGGCGCAGTGGTCTTGGTGCGCCACAAAATGCTCACCAGGGCCAGTGCGCCACAGAATTACCCTAATTCTGTGGCGCACTGGTCTTGGTGCGCCACAGAATGCTCTAATTCTGTGGCGCACTGGCCCTGATGCGCCACAGAAATAGAGGTACCAATGATTGGGGTTGGCAGGGCATGGGTCCCACCCTATTTTTGTGGCGCATGGTCTTTTGGTGCGCCACAGAAATGACATATAAGGGTTTTCCTACTAGTGTTGACGTTTTCCATTTGGGTTTTCCTACCAGGTGCGCCACAGAAATAATTTCTGTGGCGCACTACTAGCTTGTGCGCCACAGAATTGCATCCCATCTATAAGGGTTTTCCTACTAGTGTTGAGGTTTTCCATTTGGGTTTTGCGTGCATGCAGCTCTTGTATCTTAACGGTCTGATTTATTTTGGGGGAAGCCCAAGAGTGCCTTGTAACCCCTTGTTTTGCTTTTGCATGCACGCATAGGATGTGGTACGTGTGTTTATCGCTGCTAAAGCGGGTCATCTCCCCAGAGAGGAGCTGGGCCTCGGAAGCCGTAGACACAAACAGCTAGGTCCGTCTCAGAGATTCAGTCGGACTCTCGATACGGGTTAAACTTAGTTAGGTGGCTTACTGGACTTGTTTGTAGTGAAGAAGAGTGCGAGTCATGACCTCCTGCCGGCACACCATTGGAAGTGTGCTAATCGTAGGCATCAAGGGGTGATCGTGCGTTTGGGTACATTTGGGCACCCCTGCAGGGTTAAATCTTTACGAAAAGCCGTGTCCATGGTTATGGACGACTTGGAGCTGTACTACTCGATCATAGAACAACTTGCACCTGCTATTTTAATACTAATAAACTTATGTATTAAGCTAGCACAACTACAACGATAAACCTGCAATAAAACTTAGTAACCATGTGAGTGCCTTTGATACTCGCTTCTTTGTTTGGCCACGAGGAGGTAATTCATCGGCTGGGTTATGTTGGTGTTAGTTTCTAGTTGGTTACCTTTATGCGCTCTCTTATCTTATTCTATTTAGACGAAAGTTGTAGTGTCTCTGTAGTAAATTTCTTTTGTTGCCGCTAAGTCCACCATATAGCCTGTAGGCGAGCACAGCTGAATTCCAGTCTCGCGAGTACGTGCCTCGGTACTCACCCTCGTTTTTCTTCTTTTTCCTTTCTCTTTCTCCCTCCTTTTTTTCGATAACCGTTGGCCCGATCTTCACAGGTATGGGAGCGACGACGTTAGCAATGTTACCCTTTCGGCTTGGCCTGGGCAGGGTTTGGACGCCATCATTTACCTTCAGGACTCTGAGGCCCATTTGTATTCTTGTTCGTACTCGGACGCTATTCTGCTTTATGTATGATTTGGATCTTTGTATGTATATTTGGATTCTTGACTCGTGGAGTCTTCGTGGTTCTATTATATATTCTTTTGTGGGTTCCATCGTGAACTTGTGTAACTGTTGCTACCTTGATTCCACCCGCATCACGTGCATGTTGCGATGTGCACGAGGCGCTTGGTGGTGCGTTTCCGAAGCGACATCATGTAGATTGTGGCGTGATCGCTATAATCTACAAGGTGCCGATTTTGGGGCGTTACAAGTGGTATCAGAGCCGAGGTTTTGTCGATACCCACGGGTCCAGTCTGCCTGTAGGACAACCTTGCCAACGGACGAGTTGAGTCTAGTGTCCAAAAATATTTTTCTAAAAATGAGTTGGATAGATCTAAGTAGGTCTGCATTTTTCTCCTTACCTTTATGCTTCTCTCCTCTTACCTTTGCGAGGTTTGAGTATTTTCTCTCTTGCCTTCTTCTCTGAGTTTAGGTTCATACATGGGTGGACGATCTCTTGCCTTTATCCTAATAGGTTCGATCGTCGGAAGTTCACCATCGTCAATGTGAGCAAGAATTCCTTGTTGGTGGTGTCGAGAAGAAACCTCTTGTTGGTGGTGTCGCGAAGTTCTACATGAAGCGCGAACGTCTGATAGTTTAACCAACTCTTTCCCTGCCTTATCATGGATCTCGGGGCGAGATCCCTTGTTAGTGGTGTCGATTGTAATGACCCGGAAAATACCCCGTATTAGTTTTGCTTGTTATTTTCTTTTTCGCATTGTCGTGACATCATGCATTATCATCTCATGTATTTTTCACAGTAAAATTATTTTTACCAAATCTATTTTTGTTTTTACTAATTATCTGAATGGTCTAATAAAGTCGTCCACTCCTTTCTTATTTTTGAAATTAAAACAAAATAGTATTTTCTGAGCTATTTGAAAATCATAAAAAGGTTTCATCATTTTGCTAAAATAAGATAGGCAAAAGCCAGATAAATTTTTATCTCAAACTCTAGCCCAAGCTCTCCTAATCTTTGGCCTATTAAAGAACATCTTTCTTCCTCCTCAAAAATTTGCACAAAATCCTCCACCTTTATCAAACCCTAGATCTGAAATTTGGTTTCAAATCCTCCACTTCTCTTCCCAAAAGTCCCCTTTTTATTTGCTTGCCGTCCTCGTCAAATTCCCTTGCAAATCAATCTGTTTTGCTCTCCATCGCTGCACTATTCCTCCTCCTCCTTGGTTCCTGTGCAAGCACCACACGCCTCCATTCTGTTTCATCCTCGTTCAAGGACAGCAACAGCAGCGCCTCCCTTGCTCCCGCGCACGATGCGCAACAGGTCATCAGCATGCCCAGTCACGCGTGAGCAAGTTCCAGTGCCAGTCCACCCCTGTTTTCCGTGCGGGTCGACTACCGACCAGGAGCATCCTCCCGCCGTGTTCCCGTCGCCGGCCGCCCGCCCAGCTTTCGTGCATGCACCTGGTTGCAGCACTTTGTCGCTGCAGGTAGCGCCCATGCTCCGTCTTTGTCCCGCTCGCCTTTGCCTCTTCGCTGCGGCCTGGAGCCAGGACGGCTTCGCGCGCTCGACCTGCTCCCGTGCCCCAGGTCAGTGCCGCTCCTGCTCGCCACCTCTCCTGCGCGCGTAAGCTAGCTCTAGCGCCTCGTCGTTTCCGAATCGCGTTCTGCTGCTTCATCTTTGGCCGTTTCTGTTTTGTCCGCAGGGTGTTCGTCAAAATGCCGGCAAGAGACGTGGTCTGTTTTCTGTCTATCCGGTGTGCTTTGTCTCCTTGTCCGCCTCGCCATAGTGACTCTGCTGCAGTCCAATCCGTGTCCTGCCGAACACCACCGCATCAAGGGCCGGCTGAGCGCGTCCAACTCGTAGCTCTGCCTTGCTACCCGGTGCCCTATTCCAAGCCATCAGATCCGGCGCAGCTCCTTTAAATTCTTTCGTTCGACAACTTCCTTCCGTGAGTTGATCGCAAAGAGGCAGCTCACCAACAAATGCTCCCGTGCATGCTTTTCTTGGGCTTTGTGCCATCCAGGTGCTTGCTAGTCAGCTTGGCTAGCTAGCTTTGTGCATATCATGCAGATTCCGCCCGTGCGTCGTCGCGATGCTGTTATTTGTAGCAAGTCTGTCTCCATTTCATCTTTCCGTGCGTCGCCTGACTCTGTCCACGGAGTGTTCGATGAAATGTCTGGCCGAACTTCGTTCTTGTATCCAGATGTGTTGCCTTGCCGTTCAAGATCTACTTCCCGGCATTTGCTGCTTCGGCTAGAACAATTGAGATGGTGGTGATACTAGTACTTCCGCAACATCTACTTCATTCGGTCTTCCGCTTCGTTCTCTCTGTAAGACCCCAGCCTTAACCAATCTTGTATTTTATAAATGTGTCACATATCTTGTATGCACCAAAAATCATTCATATTGCATTGCATATCATGTTTGGGGGAAATTAGGAATCACCTAATAATTAAATATGGAATATGCGGGGGGTGTTATATATATCTTGTCCTGGTTCCAATTAATTTTGCGTAGCTCACCCATGCCTTGTTTTGCCATGCTAATAAATAATCAATTTGTGGGGTAGTAAAACAACTTGAACCATATATTTCTGTGTCGGAATTTTAATTCCGCTTAAATTGGATAAGTTGCATTGCATCATAATTGCCATGACATGCATGCATTCACATGATCATACCGATTCTTTTGCCGTAGTAGTAAGTGTTGCATCCGTTGTTTGTTGTAGCGTTTTACTTCTTCTCGGATAGGACGCTTCATGGTGATGTGAGCAACGACAAGTTCTTCGAAAGTTCTTTGACAATGTTTTACAGGCGAGCCCTTTTCTCTCTACCCATTTAATACTTTTGCTCTCGCTAGCTCTATATTCTAGCCTTGTGTCACGATGCTTTGTTCGAGTCACGTGTCCTATCCACCTATTTATCCAAAGCAAAGCCATAGAACCTTCCAAACATCCTATTAACCGTGTGCTTGTTGTTCGAGTTGGCCTTGCGAGTCATAGGCATCTTCAGGTTGTTGGAGTTGTTCTATCTTATTGGGTTGGGAAGTTATCACATGCTCTACTTTATAGATATATGTTGTTGGAAATAATCATGGCTTACTTTATTGTTAATACTTAAAAATGAATTAAGCAGAGGTATCGGTGAGTCATTTTGCTAGTTTTACGATGGCTCACTTGTGTCCCCTAGGACCCCGAGATCGCATGAACTATTCCGAGACTGAGTGCTCTAACCAGACGTGGCTACGTTTACGGGCCTCCCCTCGATCACTGCCAGAATCTACACACTTGTCCAGTGGCCACAACTAGTTTGAGGTTTTCCATTTGGGTTTTGCGTGCATGCAGCTCTTGTATCTTAACGGTCTTATTTAATTTGGGGGAAGCCCAAGAGTGCCTTCTAACCCCTTGTTTTGCTTCTGCATGCACGCATAGGATGTGGTACGTGCATTTATCGCTGTTGAAGCGGGTCGTCTCCCCATAGAGGAGCCGGGCCTCGGAAGCCGTAGACACAAACAGCTAGGTCCGTCTCAGAGATTCGGCCGGACTCTCGATACGGGTTAAACTTAGTTAGGTGGCTTCCTGGACTTGTTTGTAGTGAAGGAGAGTGCGAGTCGTGACCTCCTGCCGGCACACCATTGGAAGTGTGCTAATCGTAGGCATCAAGGGGTGATCGTGCGTTTGGGTACATTTGGGCACCCCTGCAGGGTTAAATCTTTACGAAAAGCCATGTCCGCGGTTATGGACGACTTGGAGCTGTACTACTCGATCATAGAACAACTTGCACCTGCTATTTCAATACTAATAAACTTGTGTAGTAAGCTAGCACAACTACAACGATAAACCTGCAATAAAACTTGGTAACCGTGTGAGTGCCTTTGATACTCGCTTCTTTGTTTGGCCACGAGGAGGTGATTCATCGGCTGGGTTATGTTGGTGTTAGTTTCTAGTTGGTTACCTTTATGCGCTCTCTTATCTTATTCTATTTAGACGGAAGTTGTCTCTGTAGTAAAGTTCTTTTGTTGCCGCTAAGTCCACCATATAGCATGTAGGCAAGCACAGCTGAATTCCAGTCTCGCGAGTACGTGCCTCGGTACTCACCCTCGTTTTTCTTCTTTTTCCTTTCTCTTTCTCCCTCCTTTTTTTCGGCAACCGTTGGCCTGATCTTCACAGGTATGGGAGCGATGACGTTAGCAAGGTTACCCTTCCGGCTTGGCCTGGGCAGGGTTTGGACGCCATCGTTTACCTTCAGGCCTCTTAGGCCCATTTGTATTCTTGTTCGTACTCGGACGCTATTCTTCTTTATGTATGATTTGGATCTTTGTATGTATATTTGGATTCTTGACTCGTGGAGTCTTCGTGGTTCTATTATATATTCTTTTATGGGTTCCATCATGAACTTGTGTAACTGTTGCTACCTTGATTCCACCCGCATCACGTGCATGTTGCGATGTGCACGAGGCGCTTGGTGGTGCGTTTCCGAAGCGACATCATGTAGATTGTGGCGTGATCGCTATAATCTGCAAGGTGCCGGTTTTGGGGCATCACAATAAACCACACAAGTATTAATGTTTCCGCTTAATATAATTCTACTAAGGAATATAAACATTATCATGAACAAGAAATATGATAATAACAATATTATTATTGCCTCTAGGGCATATTTCCTTCAGTCTCCCACTTGCCCTAGAGTCAATAATCTAGTCATACTTGCGCCTTTAACACCTATGGCATTCCGGTGTTATTCATACGCGTTGCACGTGGTAAACCTTATCTACGGGTCTGACACTTTCAGGTCCGTGTGTATTTGCATATCTTTTGCGTCAGCACGCATTACTCTACTCATCTTGTATGAGATGGCATCGTATAAACTTGGTCTTCTGGTGAGACCTTTGTTTCTTTGCCGAGACTATGGTGTCACTATTGTCATATAATAGAACTATATAGTACAAGCACACTTGGAACTATACCTAGTTCTTTCGCTGCTTCGGGAGCAATTATATATACTTAGCCTTCATTGGAGTATCCATCACAATGTTTAACATTGGAACTCATCCAAATCATCATGGAACTTTCTTCCATCTTATTGTGCCACCTAATAACTGAAAACAAATAGCCTAAAATTGAGATTAAATTTTACTGTATATGTGACAAAGCCAATGTAACACATTGCAATGAACCATTTGTCACTACTGCATACAGAACATATTCTTAGTTCTTCTAAAGTACATAAGAATATCTTACTATTGTCCAACAATCATCATATGAATGCTCGTAACCATTAGAGCATCGGACATATCTAGATATACATATCATGGTGTACAAGATTGATAAAATCATTCTTCCGGTTTCACTCATCAAGTGTCAATACAATTGATTCTTGCTCCAACCTCTTCCATGCAACAATAACCGTTCTTATTGTTTCCATATTGAACAAATTCAATATTTCATCTATGTACTCTGGCAAAACTATATTAACGCCTCAATCTATCTGTATAGACATTGATGCTTAATATTCTGGTTTTACCTAAGTCTTTCATCAAAAATCTAATTTTAATGAAATCTTAACAATATCAAGAAAAACACATAATTTCCAATGACCAATATGTCATCTACATAAAGCATTAGAAATATGTCTAAGCGCTCCCACTTACTTTCTTGTAAATACAAGCATCTTCAAATATCTTGGTGAAATTAAACTCTTTTAACATTTTCATCATTGAAGATTCCAACTCCGTTATGCTAACTTCTACCATTGAAGTTTGCATACATATCTAGGAACCTTTGAATCAACAAAACCCATTGGGCCGTGTCAGGTACACGTCCTTGGTGTGCATTCCGGTAGAGGAATGTTGTTTCATTTATTCAACTATCATATCTCAATATGTAATTGTTCCTAGAATAATCCATATGATGGAGTCAGGCCCCATAACCGCTTCTTTGTATATTGTTGGTTACTATTATCCAATAATATCTCATCCTCAAATCTTGCTATTTGATTACGACCAACTTGGTTAAATAGAAACTTCGATGTCGTGACTACAACACATTGTAGACGCTTGAGCCATGAATGCAGTTGCCGCTTCCAGAACATTTTCCGGTGTTGTGCTACTCTGATCATCTTGCTCAGGTTCAATAACCTCATCAAGTTCTATTTTCCTCCCACTTAAACCTTTCACAAAAAACTCATTCATAAGAAATTAACTTCTTTAGAGACAATCACTATGTGTTCGGGTTCACAGTAGAAAGAATACCCATTGACATTCTTTGGGATAACCTACAAAGACTTACTAATCTGATTTTGGTTGTAAACATTTTACATATGCCTTGCAAACCAAAATTAAAGAAAAGACAACAATAACTTGTACGGTGTCATTTCAGCGGATTATGATGGCACTCTATTCAGTGAAAAAGGTAGTCTCTAAAGCTTAATCCACAAATTATATTGATAGTTTTATTTTATCATTGATCTAACCATGTCAAACAAGGTTTGAATACACCCATCGGAAACTCCATACTTCTATGGCATTTCTCGAGATGCAAGTTTGTGAAACAATTCACTTAACGCTTAGATGTTTGCTAAACTTGTAACTCAAATATTCTTCTTTATGATCCAATCATAAAAACTTGAATTTTCTTGTTACAATAATTTTCACTTCATAAATTGAAAATTTTCAACCAGTTCATACTTCTTGCTCACCAAGTAGATATACCATACATCTATTTGAGTCATTGATCAGAAAATACACCACGATCGACTTCACACAATGGACCACATACATCAACATGTATGATCTCCATTTAGTTAGTCGATTGTTTTGTCCATGGCCCATGAACGGAGTTCAATCATCTTTAGGAAAAGTCTCACAAGCGTCAATCAATTCAAAATCGAATGACTCGAAAGTCCATCAATATGGAATTTCTTTCATGTTATATTTCCAATATGACTTAAACAACGATGTCTCATATAAGTAAAAATCTTTTTGTATTGCGACCTTTAGCATCAGTGTTATAGATGTCTATTTTACCAAAAAGATTTATAATAATCTATCCATCGCTTATGGAAGACGGTAATAACATGAACAACAAATGTTCTCATAATACTAGAACAAGATAACAATTATTTAGTTCATAATAAATCTTCAAGGCTAGGTTTGATGCCGACGGAAACACAATAACACTTTTATTTGTTTCTCAACGCACATCCTGACCACATTCTTTTGCTAGTTACTTAGGCCATTGTACTTCTTGTATTGTTTCGCTTTGTATGACATTTCATACTAACAATCCAGTATCCAATACCCAAGAATTACATTGTTAACGAGCAAAGAATACATCTATAACATGTATATCATTTATATACCTGAGCTGGACATTTCCAGTCTTTTCCTTTTCTACCAAATACTTTTGCAGATCCTATTTAGCATTGCCTCTCCATTTAGAAGAATCTATCAACATCAATAGTGGCGTCAAGCATTTGACACATAGTCTAGAGGATGTTAGTCAAATACTAACGACCTTGGATTTCGCACATTGAGGTGGATCACCATCATCATATAATTGGTGTTCTTCCGGGTTCCATTCTTTAGTAATCTTTCGGTATAGCAAAACACTTTAGCCGATACCTTTTCATCCATCTTATCATGACAACTTCCATGATGAAACTACTATAGCTCATAAGGATGAATGCACGTATAATATTAGCTCCCAAACTGTTGGGTGATCTGGACGCCTAGCGTCTTCAATCTTCGCATATATTCATACAATATGAGCATATGTTCTTTTACTAAATTACACTTAATCATTTTTGCGAACAATCAAAGTTTTAGATATCAAATATCTTTCACCTCTTGTTTGTTTCTGAAAAAATTCTTTCAGCTTCAAGATCACTTTGATTCTCAAACAATTTTGAAGATCAATTTCTCATGAAGACAAATATATGATTTTAGATACTAAACTTGAATCATTGCTCTTAGATTAATAAAACTTATTAAATCTCATAGAGCAAGTGAGGCTTGCTAAAATTACAATAGGACTTAATGTTTGAACTTGATACTTAACTAAACGGCACTAGTCCGAAAAGTGATTATCCAGAATTCTATAGCTTTATCAACTCAATTAAAACTAAGTGTCGGTGGAAAACGGTTGCCAAAGACTACAATAACTTATGCAAATACACTAAGATTTAGTTCATGATAATTAGTTCAAGTTAATCGAATTACTAATGAACTCCCACTAAATTCAACATCCCTCGAAATTGTTTAGTGAAGCATGATCCAATCACTACACCAAGACCGATCATCACGTGAGATGATGTAGCTTTAATGGTGAACATCAACATGTTGATCATATCATCTATATGACTCATGCTTGACCTTTCGGTCCATGTGTTCCGAGGCCATGTCTGTACATGCTAAGCTCGTCAGGTTTAACCCAAGTATTTTTGCATATGTAAATCTGGCTTACACCCGTTGTATGTGAACGTAGAGTTTATAGCACCCGATCATCACATGATGCTTCAAAACGATGATCTTTCGCAACGGCGCATATGAGGGGAGAACACATTTTATCTTGAAATTAGGTGTGAGGGATCATCTTATAATGCTACCGTCACGATCAAAGCAAAATAAGATGCATAAAGGATAAACATCACATGCATATACAATATGTGACATAGTATAGCCAATCTTCGCGCATTGACCTCCATCTCGTGCGCGTCGGCATGATCTCCATCACCCCACCATGATTGCCTCCACCACGAATATCAACTACGACTATTGCTAACTACTTAGCAATAAAGTAAAGCTATTACATGACGTATAAAGAAGTTGACACACAGGTCATACAAAATTATAAAGACAACCATATGGCTCCTGCCGGTTGTGAACTCATTGACATGCAAGTCGTGAAACATTACAAAACATGATCATCGCATACATCACATATATCATACACGTCATATCTTGTGGAAATACCATATCACAAACACTCCCTGCAAAAACAAGTTAGACGCCTCTAATTTGTTGATTGCATGTTTTACTTGGCTTATGAGAGCTACGCTTAAGAACGGTTCTTACCTACGCAAAGCCACAACGGTGATATTATGGTTGCCAACATCCATTGTAAATCTCATGACAACTATTGTGAGAGAAACTGGCATCCACCAGCCGCATGTGTGGAACAAGCCACACGTCAAGTGCGGAGCCGGTCTCGCGAACGAGGTCGCATAAGGTTGGCCTGGACCGCTTCGATCTCACTATACCGCGCCATAAGAAGTACACAAAATAGACGTTTGCAACAGAAAACATCAACGCCCGCAACAAGCATGTTGCATTTTACTCGTGTAAAACATCTACGCATAGATCTCGCTCTGATACCACTGAAGGGTTTCGCAGCATAGAAAACAAAAATTTTCCTACGATGACGAACAAGAACAAGCCAAGATCTGATCTACGAGATTTAAAACAACGAGCGGGAGAGATTAGATCTACTTACCCTTGTAGATCGCACAGCGGAAACGTTCACATGAACATGGTCGGCGTAGTCGTACTAGCGTCTTCTCCTCGTGATCCGATCCGATCCAAGCGCCACAATGGGCGGCGCCTCCGAGTGTTGTACACGTACAGCGCAGCGACTCCTCCTCCTCCTTGGTCCAGCAAGGTGCGGTGGAGTGGTAGATGGGATCAGCAACACGACGGTGTGGTGCTTATGGTGGAGAGTATCTGCGGGCAGGGCTTCACCTACGCGCGCGAGGTGGAAGAAGATAGGCAAAAAGGCTAGTCAAACTAGTACAAAAGAAGAGATACAGAAGACAACATACAGTGGCCGGTGGTCGATTAAAAATCAGGTCCGACGCGAGTTGCCCCTGGTCTCCTTTTATAGCCGCATACCACAATGACTTGGAGTATGCGCCAAGGGTTAAAGAAAACCTGATGTGCACTCCACCGCCCTCTCCTCGATCAATCTTATCGATCGACGGATCGAGCGTGCGGACTCGTGCAGTGCACCCGGCCTCCTACAAGGAGCGGCTGACCTAGCCTCCTGCCTCGATCGCCAAGAGTGATCGCCTGGAGCGAGCAGTGGCCTCGCCCAGTGAGCGGCCTCTCCTGGGCGCGGCCAGCCCAGCCGAAGCCCAGCTGGCCCAGCCTGGCCAGCGCGGCCGGTCGGTGCGCTGTCAACCCATTCGGCCCAGCCGAACAGGCCTCCAGCGAGTAGGCCGGCGGGGCTGTGGTGCAGCGGCCGGTCCAGTCGGCCGGCCCATGCGCCCCCCGCCCCTTTTTTATTTCTTTTTTTTTGTCTGATAGTTTGTCTAGATGGGCTACTAAACTAGTTCATTAGCAAAACTTTCTACGGACTACTTTTAGTCCATATTTATTTCCAATAAATAAATATATGTATTAACATTTATTAATTCAATTAATTAATAAATCATTAATCTTCTTCTCGGAACAATTCTGTAACTCTCCGAAACTATTTCCATAAATCCTGAAACTACCCTAGCGTCGATGAGCGTTAAGTGGGTGACCCTACGGGTTCGAGAATGCGTGGACATGATCACCATCAATAATCAATAGCGGGATCTGGAAATCCATATTGACTCCCACATATTCAACGAAGATCATTATCGGTGAACCACGACGTCAGGATTCAAATAATCCCGTATACAAATTCTTTTGTCTCGCAATATTTTACTTACCCGAGATTCGATCATTGGTATCGCCATACCTAGTTCAATCTCGTTCACATCAAGTACTCTTTACTCGTTCCACAATCCAATATCACCATGTGATTAAACTCATTAATCATGTGTTTGCAAACGGTGTATGATATTGACTACCGAGTGGGCCTAGAGTATATCTCTCCGACATGGGAGGGACAAATCCCAATCTCGATACATGCAACCCAACAAGTACTTTCCGATTACCTGAGAGACACCTTTATGATCACCCTCTCATAGGATGACGTTTGATGACCTCAAAGCTCTCTTCTGGTACCAGGGAGTGGCATTATCTCATGGTCTAAGGAATAGGCTAATGACATAGGAAAAACTACGCAATTGTGAACACAATGACACGATCTAATTGCTATGCTTAATTTGGGTATGTCCATCACATCATTCTCCTAATGACATGACCTCATTATTAATCGACAACTCATGTCTATGGTTAGAAAACCTTAACCATCATTAATCAATGAGCTAGTCTAGTAGAGGCATACTAGGGACAAGGTGTTGTTCATAAACCACACAAGTATTAATGTTTCCGCTTAATATAATTCTAGCATGGAATATAAATATTATCATGAACAAGAAATATGATAATAACAATATTATTATTGCCTCTAGGGCATATTTCCTTCAGGCTCCGCATTTGATTTGACTCTTCCTACTAGCGGGTCTAGGTCCTTGATGATGAGCCTAGAGTCCCGAAGCGACATCCCCGGGTAGTTAACCAGCAAAGATGCCAATCTATAGTTGAGATTGTCAGCTATACGTTGTTGCTCCTCAGGGTTGTACCCCATGACCATAACCTCGCTTTGTCGAAGTTGATTTTGAGACCCGACATGGTCTAAAAACATAGGAGGAGAAACTTGAGATTAACAATATCAAGTTCCAATCCTTCCACCATGATCATGGTGTCATCCGCATATTGGAGGTGGGTAACCCCTCCTCCAAGGATAAGATGTCCTACCACATTGGAAATGTGGCCCGAAATCTTAGCCTTCTCTAAGATTTCCGCTAGGATATCCACTGTGGCATTGAAGAGGAGGGGGAGTGGGATCCCCTGCCTCACGCCACAGGAGGGCCAAAAATCGGGACCCACTTCCCCATTAATATTAATGGCGGTATTGCCACTCATAACAATCTGCATGATCCAGACAACCATCCTATCATCGAATCCTCTCCGAATAAGAGCATGTCGAGTCCAAATGGTCATAAGCTTTCTAGAAGTCTAGCTTTAGGAACACACCTCTATGGCATTGTACCTTAACCTCATGAATGATTTCATGAAGTGACAGGATCCCATCATGAATATAACGGCCTTATAAGAAGGCAAACTGGTAGGGATCTGTAAGGCGCTCCAGCATTGGAGCAATCCTATTTATAGGTGGGGCACAATTATGGCCGTTACAGCGCCCTGAGCGGTACTACCAGCTTGGGGGCGGTAGTACCGGCCACCGTCTTCGAGTCTGTTGTTTGGAACTGGTCGTAGGAAATTCTGGTGTGCGGTAGTACCGCTGAGTCCAGCAGTAGTACCGGCCACATTCTTTGTCTTCATCAGCAGAGGGCTGGCCGGTAGTACCGGGGCCCTATCACTCCAGTACTGCTTGTTGATTAAGCGAGTACTGGGAGCAAATCTAGCCTTCCCGGTAGTGGCCCGGTACTACCCGACGATAGTACCGACCACCTCATATTGAGCAGAATCATCTCGGGCGGTAGTACCATTGCGCCTAGTGGTAGTACCAGCCGCCTTGGTAACGTACCATCTCCAGCTCCCGACGGTACTATCGGGCCTCTACCGTCCCAGTACCGCTTAGACACTTTGACATTACTGGGAGCAAATCTGTCCTTGCCGGTAGTGGCCCGGTACTTCTGGGTGGTAGTACCGCTCCTGATGGTTGAGCGGTACTATCGCGGTAGAACTTCCGGGCAGCCCTGACCTGTGCAAAAACAGCATGGGCGGTAGTACCGACCGAGGGGGGCGATACTACCGCTTAACTAGATTCTACCTTGTTTTCCTGCAAATTCAAATACGACAAGAGCTATACTTGTTGATTAGTACATGTCATCAATACCAAAACATATTAGGACAATAAATGTCCTTTTAGGGGTTTTCATCGGGGCATCAGCGCATAGCCCAGCGTCGCCAGCTGGAAACCGAGAGGAGCAGTTAAGCCTCAAATGAGAGATTCTTTTGAGAACTTTGGCTTAGTCACTAGCTCGTGTGTCATCGTAAATCAAAATAAAGGTTAAAGGTAAAATACCCTTGCAGCGTCCCGCACATCTCTCTCCACACCACTTCTCTGCTACGCCTAGAGATTGCACCAAGCACACCACCGACAATAGTGGGGTACAATTTTGAGGCCGGCTAGAGCAAGGGGTGTTTTGGAGGAGCCGGCGCCAACAACTTTGGCCTAAGGAACCTCACCATTGACCAGGCCTGGGGGTTGTTGGCCGTTGGCAATAAATGGTCGGCGAGGGAACCAGCAACTTCGTCTTCACGACGGTGATGAGTACAACAATGGTGGTAATGGCAACGCCGGCGAATGAACAAGCACTGCCCGAGCAATATCATATTTTTCTCGATAGTTTGAAGCAGATCGGGTAGTATTTGGCTGCGAATTCGAATAGGATATACAAGATCATGGATTCAGAATGGAAACAGAGCAAAATCTAGGCAGAAACGAGATTAATCACATATGTACACACATAGGTAGGCAGACCATACAATAAAAAAAATTGATAATGATATTCACAAAACATTCATAAATAAAAACTAATGTAACACAATAGAATGAATAAATATGACCATGTGAGCAAAGTAGGTTTAAATAGATTCAATAAGGCAAACATAAGGGCTAGGATAACACATGTCCTAACAAGTTTGGACTCTATATTAGAAGTGCACTACTACGTCTGTTCCTTGATGTAAGGTGTATAGTTTTCTGCGAAAAAATTCAGAATATAAGGTGTATGGCGGGATTGTGAAATATTTTTACACAATTTTGGAGTCAATATGATTAGACAAGATAAGATACCAAGATTTCCCTATTTTTCCTCTATTCTCACATCGATCACCTACCTTGACGTCTAAAAGTATCGAATTTTTTCTTTTTAGACTGTGCGTTAATATTCGTGAAAAAAACTATACACCTTATATCAAGGAACAGAGTGTATATTATTTAATACATAAACTCGGCAACTGAATATATTGTATTGGCTCTAACATTTCAAATGAAAATAGGATTATTTGAATAAAAACCATCGGACAATCGTACTCCGGAGTGAAAAAAAATTAGAAACGAATATCCGGGTGCTATGTGACATACCATATCATATACGGTATCCGGTGTCAAGTTTGGAATCATATATTCTTATCTGTCAAGTTCCTTCAAACCGGATATGAATTTTCTCAATTATCCTATCATTTACATCCCTCATAGCGCATATGCGTATAGAAAATTTCTTGCCCAGGATTGAGATAGATCCACCAGTGGCGGCTTCCATGCAAGAGCCGACGAGTCCGAATCCAAAAAGCAGACCCAAGCGACCAAGTCATCTCTCCTTGTGGTCGTGGGTCCCCGGCCGAAGCTTATACCTTTCCCGGTCCAGTATGGCAATTGGCTGACCCCAACCGAAGATTCCTCACATCTTCCACACTTCACCTAATATACATTTTACACATACTAGCACAATTCCCTTGCGTTGCCATGGTACATTAGAAATATTTAAGACAATATGATCAATGACACTTTACAAATGCTCGGGGGCGGACCCAGATGAAATTTCTAGTGGGGGCAATTTAGATGAGTGGGGGCATTCGTAATACAAATTCGTATATTTTTGAAACATTTTCCTTTAAGTATGAACAGATTGCACTATAATTCAAAAACTTGAGTGGGGGCCACTGCCCCCACTCAGCTCTACATGGGTCCGCCCCTGCTCGTACATGATATATTGGTGCATCAGTTGATGTTCTCCATCTCGGTCTAAACAATATCTCGACTATAGTGCTTTGTCGAACAAAATACTCGCCTTCACAACCCAAGGATTGTAGCCCTTATTAATTGTCGTTTTCGTATTTTCTGCCTCCAACATGCATCCTCAAGTTTCTTGAATGTAAATGTTAGAAACCTCGTCTTACAACTTAACGAATCATGCTCACCCATCATAGAAAATTATGCAATCACTTAAGAAGAAGAGGAAGACAACAACGATTACAAGGGTTATTATAAATGTTTCTAACACCCAGCAATGGCTCTTAGATTAGTTTAAACCCCTAGTGCTTCTTGGAAACAATGAGATTACATATACCTGTGACAACAAAATTTGATAGATGACATTGGAATCGTTAAGTGCGCGAGAAAATCAAGATTTGCACCCTGTTAGCGGAGATAGCACAGCATGATGTGGTTACATTATGCACCATCATATAGTGCCACACATATTGATTTTGGAAAATCCAAGATAGCACGATGGAATAATACCATCACATATTTAGACCGGACAAATTTTCTAATATACATGTTATATGGTTTCTCCCAAATTAGGAAAGTCAACTAACACCAATCTATTTTTCCATGAAAATTAGTTCCAGGAGGCACTGCCAGTATGTAACCCTCATAGTCAGACAATTAGCTACCTAGCACTGTAGATAAAATAAGATAAGATTATAAGACATGCGCATATAGGCAAGCGAGTGACAAGCATGTACAAGCTATTTCTAACGACAAGCAGATTCAAGAAAACAGTACGTAATAGCTAATACTTTTCTTCTCATCTCAGGAAAGGCACATGAATCACATTCCCTGTAGAACCTGTAACAAAGTCTAGTAGTACGTATCTGCATGAATACAAACATAGCTATCTCTAGGAGTGAATCTGTAACAAAATCTAGTATTACATATATGCAAACATAAGCATCAAACAATGACAAGTTTATGATTTTGAAGCATGCGCCGCCATTGTGACATCCCTCTGCTCAAGCGTCAACCCGATCCACGTCCCTCGAGCTGCAGCAATCTCCATTGCAGTAGGTATTAATACATGTGAATAATTGTGAAAGAACTATCTCTCCTAGTTAAAAGGGAAGCCCAATCAGATCCAGAACGGCTAAGAGAGAAGGCAAAAATTAGACCAAATCAGTACGCAGAAGGCGCGGCGCAAGCAGCCTTGGTCTTCAGGTATGGGTAATCTGATCGGAGATCTCCCTCCACTTGGCGCTGTTATGTGCAGGACGGAGGCCATGATCAGCTTGGATGACATGCACATCAAGGCGGGTCGTGGCCCTGGGAAATTGGAGAGGGGTGCCTGTAACAAAGCCTAGTAGTACGTATCAGATGAATACAAACATAGCTATCTCTAGGAGGGAACCTGTAACAAAATCTAGTATTACATATATGCAAACATAAGCATCAAACAATGACAAGTTTATGATTTTGAAGCACGCGCCGCCATTGTGACATCCCTCTGCTCAAGTGTCAACCCGATCCACATCCCTCGAGCTGCAGCATTATGAATCTCCATTGCAGTAGGTATTAATACACGTGAATAATTGTCAAAGAACTATCTCTCCTAGTTAAAAGGGAAGTCCAATCAGATCCAGAACGGCTAAGAGAGAAGGCAAAAATTAGACCAAATCAGTACACAGAAGGCGCGGCGCAAGCAGCCTTGGTCTTCAGGTATGGGTAATCTGATCGGAGATCTCCCTCCACTTGGTGTTGTTCTCTGCAGGCCGGAGGCCATGGTCGGCCTGGATGACATGCACATCAAGGCGGGTCGTGGCCCTGGGAAATTGGAGAGGGGTGAGAGCCCACACGGCAGTAACCCTCGGGAGGAGATCGTCCGGCGGAAGCTGAGTTAGAGCTGGAGGAGGCCGATTCCCTGGAGGAGGTCGTACGGCGGATCGCGTTAGTAGAGAGCTCAATATGGGTAGGATTTGGGGATTTCTCTCTCACACAGTCTATAATCGACCAGCTACGCTAGCCGCCGAACCAGTACCCACGTCAGAAGCACCCGGCCACTCCAGTGTGGCCGCGACCTGGATGCTGTGGCAGCGTTGAAGGAGCAGTCGCCCTCGATCTGGATCCCCCGCCACGGTCAGGGGCGTTGAAGGAGTGTCCCTATTCATGTGTGGTTGGCGCGTGGCTGGTGCGGCGCCCCTGCAGCGCTCGTATCACGGCCAGAGCGAGGCATCCTCCTATCACGGCCAGCGGCAGCGGCGGCGGCCCTAAGCTACTCGATTCTCTTGACGCGAGTTTCAGGTGCGGAGGTGGAGGCGGACGAGGTGCGGTGTGGGAGGCGGAGGAGGACGAGGCGGACGGACCGATTATTTTTTAGGTATGAAGGCTTTTACCAATTTTTTTACATACCACAATTTTATGACTATCACGACCTCTAGCAATATTATTAGTAGAGATAAACCCCATGAACACAGTCCGCAGATGCCACCCTCACCAGTCCGTTCGCCTTTACATGCCGTGCAGGTGCGGTGATCCGGCCATTATCCCTTCGTCTCCCACCACCGGTGGAAAAATGGACATTAATCCCGGTCTGTAACGGCCTTTAGTCCCGGTTGCCCAACCGAGACTAGCAAAGCGCGATTAAAGGCTCTCACCCTTTAGTCCCGGTTGCAAATGAACCGGGACTAATGGCCGTCCACGTGGGCACGACTGGGAGCGCCGTCTCGGGGACCTTTAGTCCCGGCTCGTAATGAGAATCGGGACTAAAGTGTTTTGTTTTTGTTTTTTTTTTCAATTTTAGATTATAGGTTTAGGGTTTATGCTTAATTAGGGTTCATTTTAATTTCAAACGAGTTTCCGTACCTATATTCTATGACTATTACATACACATTACACGTTGGTGCATGCATATATAATATTATACGATGTCTTGCGACTGTATATACTACAATTTCAAACAAGTGTATGTACAACTATTTTTCAAACAAGTTTCAAAACAAACTAAGTTACATGGAGATCACTAAATTACAGATATTGTTCATCGTCCTCCACATAGTGTTCTCCTTTCTCACAAAGGACCTCCCTCATGATGAATCCTGCCAGCTCCTCTTGAATTGCTTTTAGGCGCTGGGTTGGTAGGAGCTTCTCCCGCATCACATACAACTTTAAGAAGATCGATATGGATATATACAAGTTGGATGAAACTCAACACAATTGATTATAATAAAAGAAAAATAGTGAATATTATTTACGTACATCAAAGTCCGTGGAACGTGCTCTCCGCTCACTGGTGTACCACCGGATGAACTCGCAGACGTATAATCCACAGAGATTGGTCCCCGGTGGTTGCTGCAAACCCTTTATCTTTTTAAAAGTTAGCTGTTCTTTGAATTCACCTACTGCCGACCTTCTAAAACATGTCCAAACGCTACAGGGCAAAGAAAATGAACAAATAAGTTATTAAATACTTGATATCAGGAAATTAATGAAAGGAGCTGATATAGTCGGGTAATGATTGAAATTACTTTTGCAGCATTTCTTTCATATCGCTAAACAGGACGTCGGGCTTATCCAATGAGTCCAAGATATGAACAGTTGATGTGTCAAATTGAATCTTTAGCAGAATCCAGTGGTAACTGCAGACACGCATGCATAACTCATCAATTACACTTAACATCGAGTAAGCAAAAAGGAATGTCTAGAAGATAGAAACACTCACTTGAAGTTGTAAGGAAATAGAAGTTCTCTTTTAAGACTTTGCTTGGCAAAAAATCTGAAGAGGTCCTTCTCCACGTCTCTGGGGTGATCTTTTAACATCCTGTCATTAATGATATATGGGTCAATGAACCCAACGTCATGGATTCCCTTATTTTTGCATTCAAACATCTTAAATCTGCATAATAGCATACAAAAATCATATAGTTAATTAAGATATATAGGCAATGAACGAGCTTAGCTAGATACTTGAATATAAATCACTTACAGACAATAGCAACTGATGGTAGACTTGTCGAGATCGCGCTGATTGAATATGTGAAACAATTCGTCCAATGGAATATGTAACAGGTATCTTTTGAAGTAATGCTCCTCTCTAACGTCCAAGAGGATAAAACGTTTGAAGTCCTTTTTTGTATATGCACCTTGAACTAGCCGAGCAGATTTCGCATATGTGTTTGATAGACCGCGTTCCTCCTCAGGCTTGATCAGAGGCCCCCAGTATATATTGCTCTACTACCTGTCCCACTGGCGCTTCTTCAAGGCCTAACATAACTAGAAGAGGCACATTCAAGTTGTCCGCTGTCTCTTTTGCATCCCTTACAGTTATACCCAATAGTTGTGCAGCTCCTACTACTCTGGGGTCCAATAACAATCGGTCCTCTTCCAAATCGGCTCTGAAGGACGTATCGATATCGGGGGGGCCGACTATGAGCGGGGGGACCGATTGATTCTTCTGTTCTCCAAGATGGGGAATTTGTTTCCCGCTTCTTTTTGCCTTGGCCAAGTCACTTTGCCTTTCAATTTTGCGTTTATAGTCTGATGGCAGATTTCTCTTATATTGGGCATCTGTAGTAAGAAAATCGATAGCATACGCCTTCTGTTTCTCCGTGTATGTCGGCTTGGGCTCAGGCACTTTCGGTGCCAAAAAGGCCTTCACTTCGGCGCGTACTATCGCGTTGGTTTCCTCGGGAGTCCGGTCATAAGCTCTCTTGGGAAGAGGCTTTAGTGATGGCTCCGGTATCTTCGTGGTCTTATGTACTACCTTATCAGTAGTACTAACTGTAGCGGACCTGCTCCGCTTTTTCCCCGTCTGAGTAGTATTGGGGGGCGGCTTCGCCTGACGCGCTGGAGGTGCACTGGGGGATGGCGTTGGCTGACGCGCGGGAGGTGCACTGGGGGACGACATTGGCTGATGCGCTGGAGGTGGACTCGGGGGTGGCGTCGGCTGATGCGGCGCCCGAGGTGGACTCAGGGGCGGCGTAGGTGGACGACGTTCACCGGGGGAGGGTGGACTTGGATTTCTCGGAGTCGGTGGCCTTGGCGCTGAGCCTGGAAACTTGATGTATTTCTTTTTCCATAAAACGATTTGGCGCTTGACATCTCCAAGTCTCCGATCCCCTTCAGGTGTAGCAAAATCAAGCTCTAGGTCCTCGAACGAGCTGACTATGTCAAGCATCGAGACACGAGCATAGCCAGCTGGTATCGGGTTCCCATGGTGGAGTGCTTCAGGTAGACAAGGTAAAGCGTCGCTGCTCGCCACCTTGAAGGTCATGTTCTTCATTGGCTGATGTAGCTCACAATTTGTCATCTCCCTAACATCATCCACGGGGTAGTGAGACCCCGGTGCTTCATGCTCATCAGCTGGGACCTCCGTGGAAGCCACGCTGCTTCTCCGCTGACTATTAAGATCCAATGCTGGATCTTCCTGCAGCCGAGATCTGCCTCCCTGGCTAAGTTGATGTATCATACTCTTCATGTCGGCTAATTCACGTTCTACCTTGCCGATCCGATTTGCTTCCCGATCCTTCTTTCTCTTACGGCTTTTGTAACCGTACGGATCTTCGTGCTGAGAAAACCCTTCCTTCCATGGAACACCGGTGCCTTTGCCTCTTGTTCGTCCTGTGTGTTCTGGATTCCCGAGGGCGTGTGTCAGCTCGTCGTTCTCTCGGTCGACATGGATCAATCCCGCTTGAGCATCCTCCATTGCCTTAACAAGTTTTGCTGTGGGAGTAAAGGTCTGTTTCCGATGAACACACTCCCCTGTTGCCGGGTCTAATGATCCTCCATGTCTGTACCACCAGTGTTTGGCCCTTTCGGGCCATGCCTCTATACCTGGAGTGATTCCTCTATTCCTCAATTCATTCTCCATAGCTTCCCACTTGGGCACTGCTCTCACGTAGCCGCCTGGCCCCAAAATATGGTGATGTTCCTTCTTATCAGCATTTTTCTTATTTTTTCTAACATTTCCTTGGCTCTCTCAAATGCCTTGAATGTCACAAATTCAGGCCACTGTTGTCTCAACTTCTCGTATGCTCCTTCGAACACTGGAGTTTTCTTTTTCGTGATACACTTCGCGTATAACATTTTCTTGAAGCCCCGGAATGCTTCAGCCATCTTCTTGAGAGCGTACTGTTTAACTCTCCTTCTCCTTTCACGTCCACCTAGAATTTCATTACCATCATCATCCTTCTTGGAGTACTCCGGAGGTAGAATGAAATTTTCCATGAGCTTCCTCCAAAGGTCTTTCTTGGATCTTTTGTTCACAAAAGTAGCTCCAAGACATGCCTTCTTTGGCTCGTGCCATTCTTGAACCGTGATCGGGATCATGTCCCTAACAATCACTCCGCATTGATTTATAAATTTTGTTGCGTGCTATTTTGGCTCCAATGGTTTGCCATCTGGAGATACTACATCGATGTTCAGCTTCTGATTCGCACTCAACTTTTGGCTCGGACCTCGTTTAGAATACGATTTGCTCGATCCGGAGGGCTGAAAAAAGAAAGAGTCGTTAATACATATATGCATATTCCCTTCATATCACCAAAAGCTAAATCTATATACCTCGCCATCGGCGTTTGTTTGCAATTGTCGTTCGGCATCGGTGTTTGTTTGCCCTTCGTCGTCAAACATTTCTATCTCCATTCCGTCACCGGAAGGGTTAAGAAACGATGAAACATCTTCTTCAAGTTCAGCTTCTCCGGCATCTTCTCGGCCGGCTACTCTGGGGTCTTCTCGGTCGGCACCTTCTTGATGCACATATATGGCATTCTCACGTATCATGCCATATAAGAATTCTTCAGGGTGGCTTGGGTCATTTTGACCGTCCATGTTCTTCTAAAGACAGGTAAAACAAGTTAGTGACACATATTTGATCAATAACAAAAAAAAGGGGGCGTTGGCCGAGCGCCGACGCGGTGGGGGGAAGACCCCCTCACCGCGTCGGCGCCCGGCCAACGCCCCCTTTTAGTACACATATTTGATCAATAACCAAAAAAAGGGGACGTTGGCCGAGCACCGACGCGGTGGGGGGAAGACCCCCTCACCGCATTGGCGCCCGGCCAACGCCCCCTTTTAGTACACATATTTGATCAATAACCAAAAAAAAGGGGGCATTGGCCGAGCGCCGACGCGGTGGGGGGAAGACCCCCTCACCGCGTCGGCGCCCGGCCAACGCCCCCTTTTAGTACACATATTTGATCAATAACCAAAAAAAAGGGGGCGTTGGCCAAGCGCCGACGCGGTGGGGGTAAGACCCCCTCACCGCGTCGGCGCCCGGCCAACGCCCCCTTTTAGTACACATATTTGATCAATAACCAAAGAAAAAGGGGGCGTTGGCCGAGCGCCGACGCGGTGGGGGGGAAGACCCCCTCACCGCGTCAGCGCCCAGCCAACGCCCCCTTTTAATACACATATTTGATCAATAACCCAAAAAAAAGGGGGCGTTGGCCGAGCGCCGACGCGGTGGGGGGGAAGACCCCCTCACCGCGTCGGCATCCGGCCAACGCCCCCTTTTTTTCTTCTAACTATTTTTCTAACTATTCTTTCTAACTAATTCATCTAACATTTTGTCTAACTAATTCATCTAACTAATTCTTCTAACCATTTTTTCTATCATTTTTTCTATCATTTTTTCTAACTAATTCATCTAACATTTTTTCTAACTAATCATCTAACTTTTTTTCTGCAGGGGGCGTCGGAGGGCGTACCTGCAGGGGCGTCGCGGCGGTGGCGGCAGTGTGCAGTGGCGTCGGAGGGCGCCGGCGGCGGTGGTGGCGTCGGCGTGCAGGGGCATCGTCGGAGAAGGGCGCGCCGGCGGTGGTGTGCCATCGGAGGGCGCCAGTGGCGGTGGTGGCGTCGGAGGGCATCGGCGCTGGTGCGGGCGGCGTCGGTGCGGGCGGCGGAGGTGCTGGCGGCGGAGGTGCTGGCGGCGGAGGTGCAGGCGGCGTTGGTGTGGGCGGCGGAGGTGGCCGGGCGCGGCGGCAACGGTGACAGTGCGGGCGTGGGCGACGGCGACAGCACCTCGCTTCCGCCGGAGCTTGCTCAAAACGACGGCCTTCGTCTTCTTCGTCTGGATCGGGGATGGAGAAGACAGGGGCGGTGCGCGCATTTATATAGCTTGGTACCTTTAGTCCCGGTTAGTAATGCAATCCGGGACTAAAGACCCTTTAGTCCCAGTTCGTATTACCAACCGGGAATAAAGACCCTTTAGTCTCGGTTCGTATTACCAACCGGGACTAAAGGTTCACCTTTAGTCCCGGATGGTAAAAAGGCCCAGGACTAAAGGCCCATTTTGGGTGGTTTCCAAAGTTTGCGCGCACAGGGACCTTTAGTCCCGGGCCATTTCATCAACCGGGACTAAAGGGTGTTTTGAATAAACTTAACAAATTGCAATTTAGCTTGACTGAATATTCGAATGGAATTTCAGAGAAATCTACAACTGCAAATCGAGTGATTCAAAATCCTACAAATCACAAATTTAAATATCTATCAAATGCCACTGTTCCCATATTTGTATGATAATCCAATAATTTTACATAATTAAAATACTCCAAATATGCTTATAGAAACTTTGAAAATTCATATCTAAAGATTTACAAATCTAAATTGTTTGAAATTGAGTAACTAATTCAAAACCATTTTCTATTTTCAAAATCAGAAGATTAAAATAAGTTTGAGATTTCCCAACCCTTTACCCAACACTGTTAGAGGAGATGGAGTCTTTCACGGGCTTGCAGGGAAATTTTTCCGAGGCGGAGCTTCCGAAGATGTCGTAGGGCGTGAGCACCAACGACATCTTCGAGAAGCTCCGCCACGGGAGATTTCCCAACTCTTTACCCAACACTGTTAGAGGAGATGGAGTCTTTCACGGGCTTGCAGGGAAATTTTTTCGAGGCGGAGCTTCCGAAGATGCCGTAGGGCGTGAGAACCAATGACATCTTCGAGAAGCTCCGCCACGGGAGATTTCCCAACCCTTTCCTCCATCCATGGGGATGAAACTCTCCCTGCCTTCTAGGTTGGCTTGTTGAGCTGCTTGCCATGGCGTATCGATGCTCCTTTTATAGGCACGGCGCCGCTTCTACTTTGTCTTGTTCCTCCGACAGGGGCGTCGTGCGCTACATGCTTTATCTCATCGAGCAGTGCATCCACCCATGCGTCCTTATCCTGCCGACAGCTTTAGTCTCGGTTACACCCACCAGCCGGGACTAAAGGTTACCCACACGTCCTTATCCCGGTTGTACCCACCAGCCGGGACTAAAGGTTAGATGGTTTCCCGCGCCACTGCGTTCCCGCCTATTTTCTTCCTGCGCTTTCCACCGCTTCCCGCCTCCGTCTTCCCGCCATTTTTCACTATATATATGTAGGCTTGGCCTCCATTTACATATCAAATCTAGACTCATATCTGCAAACCTCATCACTCTCTTCCATGGCTTCCATCATATCTCTAACCCCCCAGGAGGCGGAGGCGCTTTGCGCCTCAAACTACCCCTGCCCGCCGGGCTACCACGTCCCCACCGGCTGGATGCTGAGCGTCGGAGGCGTACCGGTCCCTCCTGTCCCTCTAGGTGTGGCGCGCCAGATGGCTATCACGAACCACTGCTACTTCGAGCTCACGCCAGAGCAGCGGTGGAATCCCTAGTGGCATTCCGACTATAGCCCGACTTGGGACGCCTTCTTCATCAATCGGCGTGAGAGTGCGCTTGCCAGGCATGAGGAGGACGGCCCGCCTCGTTTGAACTTCAACGAGGCCGGCCGTCAGCTGTGGTGGCGTGGCCGGACTCTCTAGAGCGTCATGGCCTACCGTGGCCCCCGCCTGCGCTACCCTCAGTCTCAGCCCACGTGTGCTCACCCGCCGAGGTTCGACGCCAGCGACGATGACGTCGGCGACTACGACGACTACAGTGGCGACGTTTATAGGGCTAGGCACGACTATGACTGAATCACTCCAACATTCGAAAATAAGTTCGGCCGATTGTGACTTAATCTGACCATGTACTTTAATTCCAGTTCAATCGTTTCTTCGCTAGTGTCCCTTGATTAGAACAATACATTACATAAAATGTTTAATACATGATTACACATGATTACACATCATTTCTTCGCTAGTGTCCCTTGCTTACGATTGTGGCGTAACCATGGAGAATCTTCATTATTTAACTTGAGGCTTGTGTCAGTGTGCACTCTGAAGGTCGGAATTTCACCAAACTTATTATAATCTTGTGACATGTCTGTCTTGTCCTCCACTCCCACGATGGTTCTTTTACCTGAAAGAACTATGTGGCGCTTTGGTTCATCACATGATGTATTCGCTTTGGTTCTTTTTCTTGGTTTGCTAGTCATGTCCTTCACATAGAAAACCTGAGCCACATCTTTGGCTAGGACGAATGGTTCATCAAGGTACCCTAGATTGTTGAGATCCACCATTGTCATTCCGTACTGCTCGTCCAACTTTACCCCGCCTCCTGTCATCTTCACCCATTTGCACCGAAACAAAGGAACCTTAAAGTTAGGTCCATAATCAAGCTCCCATATCTCCTCTATGTAACCATAATATGTGTCCGTTCGCCCTTTGCCGGTTACTGCATCAAAGCGGACACCACTGTTTTGGTTGGTGCTTTTTTTTATCTTGGGCGACCGTGTAAAATGTATTCGCATTTATCTCGTACCCTTGGAAAGTCAATATAGTCGAAGATGGTAATTTGGCCAGCAAGTACAGCTGCTCTTTAACAACATTGTCAATCATGAGACGTCTTTGCAACCAAACGCCGAAAGTCGCCATGTGGAGCTGTAAAACAAAGGACTCAGGCTGCCCTGGGTTTACTTGGCGTACAATATTCTTGTATTCCTCACTGTACGGAGCCACCAAGAGAGAATTTTGTAGAACTGTGTAGTGTGCTTGAGTCAACGAATGACCATCCCTACATATCATTGGTTTCTTTCCGATCGTGCCTTTTCCACTAAGTCTCCCCTCATGACGCGATTGAGGAAGACCAATCGGCTTAAGGTCGGGAACAAAGTCAACACAAAACTCAATGACCTCCTCTGTTCCATATCCCTTGACGATGCTTCCTTCTGGCCTAGCACGGTTACGAACATATTTCTTTAAGACTCCCATGAACCTCTCAAAGGGGAACATATTGTGTAGAAATACAGGGCCGAGAATGGAAATCTCTTTGACTAGGTGAACCAGGAGGTGCGTCATAATATTGAAGAACGATGGTGGGAACACCAGCTCTAAGCTGACAAGACATTGGGCCACATCATTCTGTAACCGTGGTAGATCTTATGGATTGATTACCTTCTGAGATATTGCATTGAGGAATGCACATAGCTTCACAATTGCTAGTCGAACATTTTTTAGTAGAACCCCCTCAATGCAACTAGAAGCAATTGCGTCATAATCACGTGGCAGTCATGAGACTTTAGGTTCTGGAACTTTTTCTCTGCCATATTTATTATTCCCTTTATATTCGATGAGAATCCAGCCGGGACCTTGATACTGTTCAGGCATTCAAAAAAGGTGATCTTCTCTTCTTTAGTAAGAGCGTAGCTGGCGCGACCTTGAAACAGTTCTGGATGTCGGTCTTCTGGGTCTTTCGCACGTTGCAGGTCCTGTCGAGCTTCCTTTGTATCTTTTGTCTTCCCATACACACCCAAGAAGCCTAGCAGGTCCACACAAAGATTCTTCGTCACATGCATCACGTCGATTGCAGAGCGGACTTCTAGGAATTTCCAATACTCAAGCTCCCAAAATATAGATTTCTTCTTCCACATGGGTGCGTGTCCGTCTGCGTCATGCGGAACAGATTGTCCACCAGGACCCTTTCCAAAGATTACTTCTATATCTTTGACCTTACCGTTGAAATGCTTGCCTTTTTTTCTTACGGTATGAATTTTGCTAAAAAATCGACGATGCGATATGTACACATTCTTCTTACAATTAGCTAAATATATACTTTCAGTCTCTTGTAAACAGTGTGTGCATGCCTTGTATCCCTTGCTTGTCTGTCCTGAAATGTTACTAAGAGCAGGCCAATCATTGATGGTAATGAACAGCAACGCTCGTAAGTCAAATTCCTCTTGTTTGTGCTCATCCCACACACATACACCTGGTTTGGACCACAGCTGTAAAAGTTCATCAACTAATGGCCTTAGGTACACATCAATATCGTTGCCGGGTTGCTTCGTACCTTGGATGAGCATTGGCATCATAATGAACTTCCGCTTCATGCACAACCAAGGAGGAAGGTTATAGATGCATAGAGTCACGGGCCAGGTGCTATGACTGGAGCTCTGCTCCCCAAAAGGATTGAAGCCATCTGTACTTAGATCAAACCGTATGTTCCTTGCGTCACCTGCAAAATCTTTAAACTTATTGTCGATCTTTCTCCATTGAGACCCATCAGCGGGGTGTCTCAACATCCCGTCTGACAAACGGTCCTCTTTGTGACATCGCAATAACTTGGCATGCTCTTTACACTGAAATAAACGTTTCAACCGTGGTACTATAGGAGCATACCACATCACCTTGGCAGGAACCCTCTTCCTGGGGGGCTCGCCCTCAATATCACCAGAGTCATCTCCTCTGATCTTATACCGCAATGCAGTGCATATCGGGCATTCAGTCAAATTCTCATAGTCACCACGATAGAGGATGCAGTCATTAGGACATGCATGTATCTTCTGAACCTCTAAACCTAGAGGGCAGACAATCTTCTTGGCTTCGTACGTACAGGTGGGCAATTCATTATCCTTTGGAAGCATATTCCTCATCATTTTCAGCAACTTTTCAAATCTGGAGTCAGATAGACCTTCCTCTGCCTTCCATTTCAGCAATTCAAGTGTGCTGCCCAGCTTTTTCAGACCATTTTGGCAGTTTGGGTATAAGGACTTTTTGTGATCCTCTAACATGCGATCCAACTTCTCCCTCTCCTTATTAGTTTTGCATTCTCTCCGTGCATCAGCAATGGTCCGACCGAGATCATCAGGGGGCTCATCATGTGTGTCTCCTTCAGCTTCCCCTTCAGCTCCCCCTTCAGCTCCCCCTTCAGCTTCTCCCATGAAAGTATCACCATATTCAGGGAACCCAGGATAGTTGTCATCATCCTCTTCTTCATTGTCTTCCATTGTAACACCTCTTTCTCCGTGCTTGGTCCAACAATTGTAGCTGGGCATGAAACCGTGCTGAAGCAGGTGCACGTGAAGGGTTCTTGATGAAGAGTAATTCTTCAGATTCTTACACACACTACATAGACAGACAACAAAACCATTCCGCTTATTCGCATCAGCCACACGGAGGAAATCCTGCAAGCCCTTAATGAACTCGCTTGAGACTCGGCTACCGTACATCCATTGCCGGTTCATCTGCAACAAATTAATACAAGGAATAAACTCACATTGCATATAAATCATATATACTCCCACATTACTCTCTAACGTTACTCCACAAATCCCTCTATTTTCTTGAGCATAAAAAGAGCTATATATGTGCATGGAAATCAATCAAGAAAATGCCTCATACTTACAAGTTATTATTGCAAATAAATCATACTAAAAAATTATTATTGTAAATCACATAAGCTCATAATTACTCCCACATTACTTTCTAACATTAATTACTCCACAAATCCCTCTATTTTTTTGAGCATAAAAAGAGCTATATATGTGCATGACAAATTTCTACTTCATACTCATTTTGGTCAACATACAAGTACACCACCTCTACACATGTGCAAACTAAGGAATTAATTTAAGCTCAAATGCTATATAAATCAAATAAACTCCCATAATTACTCCCAAATTATAGCCACAAATCTCACCACATCTAGAGCATTATATGAGCTAAATTAGCAATTAAAGATGAGAGAGTAAAGTTGCTAACCTTTTGAACCAATTAGATAGATGAAATAACTCAAAATCTTGGATAATTTTGATAAAAAAATCGGGCATGACCTCCCCACTCAATCCAAGCTTCCGACCACCATTAGTGTACTGGCAGGCTCGGGGGAAGAGAAGCTCGATTTTGTAGGCGACGGCCTTTAGTCCCGGTCCATGTTAAAGGCCGAGATTAAAGGTCGCCCTTTAGTCCCGGTCGTTAACACGGGCCGGGACTAAAGGCCGCCGCCCGTGGGGTTCCCGCCCGCCAACCCTTTAGTCCCGGTCCGTGTTAACGACCGGGACTAAAGGTCCATTACGAACCGGGACTAGGTGCTGGCCGTGCCCCAGCGGCATGAACCGGGACTAATGCCCCCTTTAGTCCCGGCCCAAATAGTTTGGAGACTAAAGGTGGCGGATAGAAGCCTCTTTTTCCACTAGTGCACGTACTCCCAACACAGAGACTAGAAAGTGACAAACAAGATTGTTGATTACTAGGATCAGAGTTGTAGCCATGAGCACCAAGAACCAGAAGCAGCATGTAGTAGTGCAGACGGTGATGGCAGCCATGGCCACTCCTTGCCCCGTCAAGCTCCTGCTCTTCGCCATCCCCCTCGCCCTCGGCTTTGCGCTCGGCATCGTGGCGACGCTGTCTCTCGTAAGCTCCACGACGCCGTCCGCACTCCCCGGTGGCGCCCTCGGCCTCTTCTTCCCGCCACTCGTGGCGAAACCGTCCCGCCCGGTACTTGCGCGCCATCCGTCGCAGCCAGTACTTCAGGCGGCGCTGGCTATCCACGACCGTTCTCCGCCACCGCCGGTAGCTGACTCCGGCATTAGCACCGCTGATAAGCATGCAGCAGTTGTGCCTGTGAACACGGAGGGTGAACGGTCGGCCACCGCCGCCGCCGCCGTTAAGGACGACGACGACGACGAGCTGATGTCGCTGGCGGCGGCGGCGCCAAGGGCAGCGGTGGGCGCCCCGAAGGTGGCGTTCCTGTTTCTGGCCAAGTGGGACCTGCCGATGACGCCGCTGTGGGAGAAGTTCTTCGAGAGACACCGCGGGCTCTACTCCGTCTACGTGCACTCCGACCCGGCGTTCAACGCCTCAGCCACGGACCAGTAGTCCGCCTTCTACGGCCGACAGATTCCCAGCAAGGTAATGAACGATCGAGCGGTACATTGAGATTTCGGTTTGTTTTCCCCTCGTTTCAGAAAATTAGAAAATTTATGTTCTTAATCTAATTGCTCTTCTATCTTCCGTTTCTTCGATGCATCAATTGGCGCGTCCCATGGCGGCATTCAAAGTATTCATGCATGACGTTATTGGTCCAATAAAAGCATTGACGCATCTTGCACATGTATTTAGCCATAGGCAAAATGGCCTTTCACAATACATTGGCTCTTAGCACGTTATCCTAGGTAGACAAAATACATGCATGGCTTGATGATGAGAGATGTTTTATTATCTTTAATGTGTGTAGAAGATGTATTTCTCATTAAACTTTTTAGTTTTACGTGCTACTCCCTCCGTTCGGCTTTATCCTGCGTTGTAATTTTTCATGGAAATTCGGATTTACCCTGCGTTCTGAAGATCTTTCCCACTTTCTTCCTCTTTTTCCCTCCCGCGGCTTCCTTCGTCTCCCCCATGCAACATTAATAGCAAGCCAGCAACGCTTCCTCTTCCTCTCTATTTATTCATTTTCCTGCTTAGTGAAGCGTCGTCTTCCTCCTCTCTCCAAATTCTGTTGAGTGCAGCAGCAACCAGATGAAAGAAGGAGACGGAGGTGATTTCCATCCGTGGGGAGAGAGCGAGCTGGAGGAGCCCTTCTGTTTGGCAGGGGAGAGCCAGATGGTCTTCTCGAGGAGGAAGAGGACGAGGCATCGGCGGCTGTCCTTCGAGCCTTCGTCGACGAGGATCATGGCCAGGTCGCGGTCACCGAGCCACACGTGGTGGAGCTCCTGAGCACCGAGACCTGCATGGTGGATCGCCAGACCGCCGAGCCGCGCATGGTGGAGCTTCTGTGTGCCAAGCCGCGCGTGGTGGATCGCCGGACTGCCGACACTCGCGTGTCAGTCACCCATGAAGATGTGTTTGATCTTGATGCAGGGTTGGATGTCATGTCGTTCATCCCAGACTCGCTGCCAAGCTCTCCCCGGAACGCTGCCATGTTTGCCCCGGACTCAATACCGCAAGAAGACGAAGTTGTGCGTCACCGGCCGCGGGTTCGTGTCATGCGGCAGGTCATGCACTTGGTGGACTCTATGCCAGACTATGTGCCGCCGGAGGACATCGACGATGACACCTTGAATGAGGTTGTCATGCCAATGTGGGACATCTTCGTACCAGGATATAGGCAGATCTATGAATGCCAATGTGGGACATCTTTCCGTTGTGTGTACGTCTTCACGCTGCTGCCATTGCCGTTACCTGCTGCATGCGAAACTTTCAAATTCTGTGGACATGCACAAACAACGCATGCATGTATGAAAATGATCATTACAATTACCTTCTGCGTGATCGCTCTGTGCGTCGTCCGTGGCATGGCCATTGCCATGCTGATCGCCGTTGCCATCCGTCTCGCTGTTGCCATGCTGATCGCCGTTGCCATGCGGCTCGCCGTTGTCATGCGACTCGCCATTGCCATGCGGCTCGCCGTCACCTCCTGCATCCAAAACCATGTATGATGTTGAGTGGACATGCGCAAAAAGAATGCATGCATACAAGTTGAATGGACATGCGCACAAAGAATGCATGCATGCATACCTCCATCATCATTTAGGTTTAAGTCGAATGGAGCGCGGCCTCAACGAGTAACCTGGCCTCGGCCACGTCCAGTAAGGCCCAGACTCCCTCGTCGGCGGCCTCGCGCATGGCCTCGACCAGCTCCTCCAGTCGCACCTCCACCAGCAGCTCCTCCGGTGGCGCCACCACCAGCAGCTCCTCTGGTCGCGCCTCCTCCACCAGCAGCTCCTCCATGCGCGTCGCCTCCACCACCACCTTCTCCGCACGAGGCGCCTCCACCGGAAAGACGTGTCTTGTTGTTGCGCCGCAGCCACTGAGTCCAAGTCGAGTACGACGGCGCCCGCGCCCGGTGATGCCGCCACTACTGTTTCCATCAGCTGCGCCGCGGTCACTATGCATGATATACTATATGATACAATCCACTATAGCCAGCCTTAATGCACTAATAGTACTAGAGATTAGTGTTCTATCTGTGGTGGGTACACACGGTGTCAATAATTAATTGGCTCGACGACGCCATGGACCGGAGCCTAAGCAGGAATTTTTGTTCCCCACATGGCAAGGAAGCGCAGAGTTCCACACGCGATCACGCGATGCATTCCAAGTAGTTGCCTGCAAAAGGACGCTTTTGTTTCTTTGCGTTGCATGCCATCTTCCTTCTTTACCTTTTTTCTTTTCTTTCCGAGTATGCAAAATGTATGTCCCGTGCTTGTGCACAGTGCTACGAGCAAAATGGTCTCTGCCATCTGGGAGATTTGCACCTCTCTTTTTTAAGTCCTACTATTCCCTTCGATTCATATTACTTGTCACTAATACATCATATTACTTATCGCTAATACATAGTGTCTAGATACATCAAGTCTATCAACAAGTAATATGGATCAAACACTACCAGAAAACAAGCCGCTGCCGTGGCCAGCAGGTCTGCCGTGTGCCAGGCTGGCCCGGAACACGGCACACACAGCCTCTGCCGTGTCCCGGCCCAACTTGGCACACGGCAGACCTGCTGGCCACGGGGGAAGACCACGCGGACACACGGCAGACAATTGGCCACGACAGTTGTCCACGGAGGCACATGGCAAACCTTCCGGCCACGACAGAGGGCCCAGGAGACACACGGCATAAGTGCCTGCACGGCACACTTTTGAGAGCCCATGCTCTCCAACCTTTTGGGTTCCCGCTAGAATGTTGGCGCCAAAATACTGCCGTCTCCACGCGGGTTTGTCGTGTGTATAGTCACGGTAGTCCTATATCATATGCTATTTTCACCCCTTTTGTGAACACTAGGTCCCGAGAAAACTCCCGAGTAATTATTTTTTCCTTCTAAAATGCATGCATTACCTCTTGACACCATGAAAGTTGACATGGGATCCACTAATTGGAAATGATATATGGCTCAGTTCCTCACTTCTACGGGGGTAGACCGCTCGTGGGCAGCGGGCTAGGGTTTCGCTGTAGACCGTGCTTCGGGGTTCCGGAACCCACCCAAATCATGCATATGGACCTAATATGTGTATGTATGTGTGATGTTGGGTTGGGAGATGCAATAGCTAGCTAGGTCCCAGGTGTGACCTTCCACCTGTACCTACAGTTCGGCTCGAGCTGATTTTTAGGTGGAAACTCCCGCGTCGGTTACACCGGGGAGAATCTTGTGGTAAGCATGGGCAAACCTTTACTTCCCATGTTCCTATGCCATAACCAAAGTCAAAGGACCACACTAGCCCCCCGGAATGCCGTCATCCAGAGAAATCTAGGGGGTAGACCGCTCGTGGGCAGCGGGCTAGGGTTTCGCTGAAGACCGTGCTTCAGGGGTCCGGAACCCATCCAAATCATGCATGTGGACCTAACATGTGTATATATGTGTGATGTTGGGTTGGGAGATGCAATAGCTAGGTCCCAGGTGTGACCTTCCACCTATACCTACAGTTCGGCTCGAGCTGACTTTTAGGTGGAAACTCCCGCGTCAGTTACACCGGGGGGTATCCTGTGGTAAGCATGGGCAAAGCTTTGCTTCCCATGTTCCTATGCCCTAACAAAAGTCAAAGGACCACACTAGCCCCCCGGAATGCCATCGTCCAGAGAAATCTAGGGGGTAGACCGTGCGTGGGCAGCGGCCTAGGTTTTTGCCGTAGATCGTGCTTCGGGGGTCCGGAACCCACCCAAATCATGCATGTGGACCTAACATGTGTACATATGTGTGATGTTGGGTTGGGAGATACAATAGCTAGGTCCCAGGTGTGACCTTCCACTTGTACCTATGATACGTCTCGAACGTATCTATAATTTTTGATGCTCCATGCTTGTTTTTACACCATTTGCCTTGTGCTTCATTACACTTCGTGGTGTTTTTATGCGATTTCCGGAACTAACCTATTGACAAGATGCCATAGTGCCAGTTTCCTGTTTTCTGCTGTTTTTGTGTTTCAGAAAAGCTACACAGGAAATATTCTCGGAATTGGACGAAACAAAAGCCGAACGTCCAGAAATTCATCGAAGCTTCCAGAGAACCGAAGAGGAGATGGAGTGGCAATAGGGCGGCGCGGCCTGGCCCCTGGCTGCGCCCCCTATGTGTGAGGGCGCCCTGGCAGCCCCCTGACGACGCCCCTTCACCTATATAAAGCTTCAGGACGGAAAACCCTAAAGGAATCGGCAAAATTTCCAGAACAGTTCCGCAGCTCCGCCACCACCACCGACGAATTTCGAGGGACAGAAGTATCTGTTCAGCACCCTGCCGGGACGGGGAAGTGCCCCCGGAGCCATCTCCATCGGTCTCCATCGCCGTCTCCACCGACCTCACTGCCATCTCCATCAACCTTGTTGTCTCCTATGATGAGGAGGGAGTAGTTCTCCCCCGGGGCTGAGAGCTCTACCGGTAGCTATGTGGTTCACCTCTCTCTCCCATGATGTGATCTTTATGTGATCGTGAGCTTTGTATCTAGTTGAATTGGTAGATGTTATTATTCAGATATTATGCTATTCCTATGCTTTATTATTGTACTCTCCGGAGATACCTCGTATCATGGTGTAAAGGTGACTAGTGTGTGCATCATGTGTATCTTTTTGGTTAATGTCTCTATGAAATGTTGGTGTTTGTTGGAACCATCTAGTGCATTCACGGTGATAGTGTGGGACAATCTAGTTTGGGTGCATACGGACTTTGAGGAGTGCTTCATAGCCCTACGCATGATTAGTGTATGTTTTCCATTGGAGAATTATTTTGAGTTGCATATTGATGATAGTATCTATTGGTTCAATTATATTATATTTGTTGGGAGTGTGTCCACTAGTGAAAGTATGATCCCTAGGCCTTGTTTCCAAGCTTTGCACACCGTTTACTTCCTGTTTTGTTACATGTTTGCTCACAGCGATATTTATTTCAGATCACATTTGCTACTTATAATCATCACTACTACTTGTATTTCACTATCTCTTCGCCGAACTAGTGCACCTATACATCTGATAAGTGTATTGGGTGTGTTGGGGACACAAGAGACTTTCTGTATCGTAATTGCAGGGTTGCTTGAGAGGGATAGCTTTGACCTCTTCCTCCCTGAGTTCGATAAACCTTGGGTAATCCACTTAAGGGAAACTTGCTGCTGCTCTACAAACCTCTGCACTTGGAGGCCCAACACTGTCTACAAGAACAGATGCGTGCGTAGACATCAAGCTCTTTTCTGGCGGCGTTGCCGGGGATGTAAGGTAAAAGGTACTCGCATCCTCCTATGTGAGTGCGTAGACATCAAGCTCTTTTCTTTTGCTTTCTTTTTTGCTATAGCATGACTTGTCTCAAATGACTGAGATTGCTTAATGAGCCTTTGAAAAAATCATGCGTTGTTTTTATTATATGGAAGCATTTATTTGGTTTTCTCCTTTGATGCTTTATTTGGGTTGACTTGGCACATGCTTACACCATGTTGACTACAAAATAAGTCGCCTATAGCCTATATGATCATTTGGTTTTTGACTTGTGATACCACTTTATGCTTCTTTCAATGATGTTTTGTCGCTATGCATGATTATGGCCGTTATTGCTCTCTTAGTTGGTCGCTCCCAGTCTTTTGCTAGCCCTCATTTTGTACTGAGTATGAGCTCTACTCGTGCATCCAACTCCTAGAAACCAAGTTTGCCATTGTGTCCACTATAAATTTCTATGCATGGTATTTGTAAGCCATTCCAAGTAAATTTTCATGTGCTTCCTTTCAAAAAACCTTCAAAATACTTCTCATTTTGTGACACTGTTTTCAGCTCATGGGGACGTAGTGGTCAGATTTGCTATCTTCCATATTGTCTCATTCCAAAAAAAAGAGAAAAAAAGATAGAAAAAAGGCACTACTCCATGGTATGTGAATGTTGGTGGGCACCCGATGGAATCGGTTAGCCATGGTTTGAGAAAGGAAAAAAGGTGGGGAGGAGTGCCAAGCTTTATAAAAGAGCACAAAAGTGCCAATCTCTCTCTCTCAAAAACTTGCTTCATTTTTGTATGGAAGATAGTAAGAACCCCATTGCCAGTCGTTGACAAAGACAACCACCTCTCAAAACCAATTTTTGCCTCTCTGTTTTACAAATGTAAAGCTCTAGCACATGTTAAATCACTGCTTCCCTCTGCGAAGGGCCTTTCGTTTACTTTTATGTTGAGTCTCCACCTTCTATCTTTATGCACCGTCTAAGAGAGCATAGTTGTCATTCTGAGTATAATGTGCATTGTCCCAAAGTTTTCATTGATTGATTCATGATGTTGGTTTCACTTGCTCTTAAATTACTTGTATCTAGTCACCCTCTTAAAACTTGAAGGTGTCCTGTGCATTTATGTTTTGCTACTCCATGAGGGACAAGCTGAAGACCATTGCTATGTTTTCCATATGATTTGAACACACACTTGACTTTCATTGTTTCATTATTCATGATCTTTCATTTGTGCTCTTCTTCATGTTATAACATGGTTGCTAAGTTTCTTATTGTCAAGATTATATCTTCATGCCCATGTTTTAAGTTCTTTTGATCCCAGCACTCAATGCTTACTTAGATGATCAAGATTGTGTAGGTGCATGTCACCTCAAAAATTATTATTTTGTTATCACTTACCTACTCGAGGACGAGCAGGAGTTAAGCTTGGGGATGCTGATACGTCTCGAATGTATCTATAATTTTTGATGCTCCATGCTTGTTTTTACACTATTTGCCTTGTGTTTCGTTACACTTCGTGGCATTTTTATGCGATTTCCGGAACTAACCTACTAACAAGATGCCACAGTGCCAGTTCCCTATTTTTCGCTGTTTTTGTGTTTCAGAAAAGCTACACAGGAAATATTCTCAGAATTGGATGAAACAAAAGCCAAACGTCCAGAAATTCACCGAAGCTTCCAGAGAACCGAAGAGGAGACGGAGTGGGGCCACAAGGGCCCCACACAATAGGGCGGTGCGGCCTGGCCCCTGGTCGCGCCCCCTACGTGTGAGGGCGCCCTGGCAGCCCCTTGACGACGCCCCTTCGCCTATATAAACTCTCGGGACGGAAAACCCTAAAGGAATCGACAAAATTTCCAGAACAGTTCCGCAGCTCCGTCGCTGCCACCGGCGAATTTCGGGAGACAGAAGTCTCTGTTCCGGCACCCTGCCGGGATGGGGAAGTGCCCCCGGAGCCATCTCCATCAGTCTCCATTGTTGTCTCCACCGTCTCCATCGACCTCACCGCCATCTCCATCAACCTTGCTGTCTCCTATGATGAGGAGGGAGTAGTTCTCCCCCGGGGCTGAGGGCTCTACCGGTAGCTATGTGGTGCACCTCTCTCTCCCATGATGTGATCTTTATGTGATCGTGAGCTTTGTATCTAGTTGAATTGGTAGATGTTATTATTCAGATATTATGCTACTCCTATGCTTTATTATTGTACTCTCCGGAGATACCTCGTATCATGGTGTAAAGGTGACTAGTGTGTGCATCATGTGTATCTTTTTGGTTAATGTCTCTATGAAATGTTGGTGTTTGTTGGAACCATCTAGTGCGTTCATGGTGATAGTGTGGGACAATCTAGTTTGGGTACATACGGACTTTGAGGAGTGCTTCATAGCCCTACGCATGATTAGTGTATGTTTTCCATTGGAGAATTATTTTGAGTTGCATAGTGATGATAGTATCTATTGGTTCAATTATGTTATATTTGTTGGGAGTGTGTCCACTAGTGAAAGTATGATCCCTAGGCCTTGTTTCCAAGCTTTGCACACCGTTTACTTCCTGTTTTGTTACATGTTTGCTCGCAGCGATATTTATTTCAGATCACATTGCTACTTATAATCATCACTACTACTTGTATTTCACTATCTCTTCACCGAACTAGTACACCTATACATCTGACAAGTGTATTGGGTGTGTTGGGGACACAAGAGACTTTCTGTATCGTAATTGCAGGGTTGCTTGAGAGGGATAGCTTTGACCTCTTCCTCCCTGAGTTCGATAAACCTTGGGTGATCCACTTAAGGGAAACTTGCTGCTGCTCTACAAACCTCTGTACTTCGAGGCCCAACACTGTCTACAAGAACAGACGCGTGCGTAGACATCAACCTACAGTTCGACTCGAGTTTACTTTTAGGTGGAAACTCCTGCATCGGTTACACCGGGGGGAATCTTGTGGTAAGCATGGGAAAACCTTTGCTTCCCATGTTCCTATGCCCTAACCAAATTCAAAGGACCACATTAGCCCCCCAGAATGCCATCGTCCGAAGAAATCTATTGGGTAGACCGTGCGTGGGCAGCGGGCTAGGGTTTTGCTATAAACTGTGCTTTGGGGGTCCGTAACCCACCCAAATTATGCATGTGGACCTAACATGTGTATGTATGTGTGATGTTGGCTTGGGAGATTCAATAGCTAGGTCCATGTGTGACCTTCCATCTGTACCTATAGTTCGGCTCGAGCTGACTTTTAGGTGGAAACTCCCGCGTCGGTTACACCGGGGGGAATCTTGTGGTAAGCATGGGCAAACCTTTGCTTCCCATGTTCTTATGCCCTAAACAAAGTCAAAGGACCACACTAGCCCCCCGGAATGCCGTCGTCCAGAGAAACTAGGGGGGAAGACCGCGCGTGGGCAACGGGCTAGGGTTTTGCTGTAGATCATGCTTCGGGGGTCTGGAACCCACCCAATTCATGCATGTGGACCTAATATGTGTATGTATGTCTTATGTTGGGTTGGGAGATGCAATAGCTAGGTCCCAGGTGTGACCTTGCACCTGTACCTACAGTTCGGTTCGAGCTGACTTTTAGGTGGAAACTCCCGCGTCGGTTACATCGCGGGGAATCTTGTGGTAAGCATGGGCAAACCTTTGCTTCGCATGTTCCTATGCCCTAACCAAAGTCAAAGGACCACACTAGCCCCCCAGAATGTCGTCGTCCAGAGATATCTAGGGGGTAGACCGCGCGTGGGCAATGGGCTAGGGTTTCACCGTAGACCGTGCTTCGGCGGTTCAGAACCACCTAAATCATGCATGTGGACCTAACATGTGTATGTATGTGTGATGTTGGGTTGGGAGATGCAATAGCTAGGTCCCAGGTGTGACCTTCCACCTGTACCTACAGTTCGGCTCGAGCTGACTTTTAGGAGGAAACTCCTGCGTCGGTTATACCGGGGGGAATCTTATGGTAAGCATGGAAAACCTTTGCTTCCCATGTTCCTATGCCCTAACCAAAGTCAAAGGACCACACTAGCCCCCGGCATGCCATCGTCCAGAGAAATCTAGGGGGGTAGACCGTGCGTGGGCAGCGTGCTAGGGTTTCGCCGTAGACCGTGCTTCGGGGGTCCGAAACCCACCCAAATCATGCATACGGACCTAACATGTGTATGTATGTGTGTTGTTGGGTAAGGAGATGCAATAGATAGGTCCCAGGTGTGATCTTCCACCTGTACGTACAGTTCGTCTCGAGCTGACTTTTAGGTGGAAACTCCCGCATCGGTTACCCCAGGGGGAATCTTGTGGTAAGCATGGGCAAAACTTTGCTTCCCATGTTCCTATGCCCTAACCAAAGTGAAAGGACCACACTAGCCCCCCGGAATGCCGTTGTTCAGAGAAATCTAGAGGGGTAGACCGTGCGTGGGCAGCGGGCTAGGGTTTCACCGTAGACCGTGCTTTGGGGGTCTAGAACCCACCCAAATCATGCATGTGGACCTAACATGTGTATGTATATGTGATGTTGGGTTGGGAGATGCAATAGCTACGTCCCAGGTGTGACCTTCCACCTGTACCTACAGTTCGGCTCGAGCTGACTTTTAGGTGGAAACTCTCGCGTCGGTTACACCGGGGGTAATCTTGTGGTAAGCATGGAAAAACCTTTGCTTCCCATGTTCCTATGCCCAAACCAAAGTCAAAGGACCACACTAGCCCCCAGAATGCTGTCGTCCAGAGAAAGCTAGGGGGTAGACCGCGTGGGCTGCGGGCTAGGGTTTCACCGTAGACCGTGCTTCGGGGGTCCGAAACCCACCCAAATCATGCATATGGACCTAAAATATGTACGTATGTGTGATCTTGGGTTAGGAGATGCAATAGCTAAGTCCCAGGTGTGACCTTCTGATACGTCCATAATGTATCTATAATTTTTGATGGCTTTATGCTAATATTATGCTTTTGACACTTGTTTTTATATAAAGTTTATGATTTATTTGGACTCCGCCACCCACGAATTGCAGCCGCCAAAAGCCACGTTTTTGCCTCCCCCATGGATCCCATCTCCATGGGGGAGGGCTCCCAAGAAGCCATGAAGGAACGGGGCTAAGGGGCGGCTCTCCCCTATGATGCCGGTGGCAGGGAAGGAGCTCCCCGTGCCGCCGCCGACGCCGCCGCCCTGCACCTCTCGCTGCCCCCTTCATCGTCTTCACCACCATCTCCATCACCAACTCCTCCTTGTATACAGTGGTTCATCCTCCCACACACCTCTGTACCGTCCTATGTAAATATGGTGTTCGATGCTATAAGTTATAATCATATGATCTATGTCATGTTTATGTAGTTTATTTGTCTTTTGATTGCTTGGTTGAATGTCTTTGGTTCATTAGAGTTGTATGTTGATATGGTACAGTCCTTTGGTGTCCATATATTTGTGCGCGCATGGATTAAACATCATAGGGTTTGTAGTATGTGTAAGAGGAAGGGGAAGTTCTGCCAGAATGGCAGAAACCTAAGGACGCAAACCGGAACGTTGCACGTATGGGAGTAAGAGGAGCATTAACTTAAGACTATGGTTGGGGAAACCTTAATGCATTGTTAGTATTTGCGGATGCTTGCTAACAATCCAATCATATAGTACTTGTATTTCCAAGTAGTGAAGTGTATGTATATTTAGCCTCTCCCACATAGAAAACTGCATCAAAGACAATGAATCCGATTTATTCGCTAACTGAACTTGGACAAAGCCACCACTATTACCACCACTTTTCCACACTCATGGTACTGTTAGTTTATGGTTACTTATTATATTTTATCGCTGAAGCACTAACAATTACTTTTCTTGTATTTATTATCTTGCAAAGCTATCTCTCATACCCGTATTGTTGCTCTATTTTTATTTCCTAGAGTTGTATCAGCGGTTGATAGAACTTGAGAGAACGTTTGACGAGGGAATGACCCGTGGGTCCTTGATGTTAGCCTACCTAGTCTTCGGCCCAGGAAGGACATCTACCGAAAGGATATCAAGCACATAAGCATTATCGTCTAGCGTGGCCCAGAAGCAAGACTTGGCATACAAGGCAAGGCTCGAAGAGACCAAGTCGAATTACGACTTGTTTAGGGTTTATTCAAACCGACTTTATCTGTAATTTGCTTGGAGAACAATCCCGAGACCCAACCTTCGCCTATAAAAGGTTGGGAGGGAGATCCAGTAGCGGCTAGACGCCTTTTTCCACCTTCCACCCGAGCGCTTGAACCCTCGAGAGCTCCTCACCATCGGATAGATCCAATCTACGCCACCACTGTAACCACACCATTGTAAACACCCAGCAATAAATTCAGACAAGCAGGACATAGGTCGTTACCTAACAAGGGGGCCGAACCTAGGTAAACCTGTGTTTTCCCTATGTCGTCTAATCGCCGTCGCATTCGCGGATCCCACATACGCTCCATGATTCGAAAGCCCTCAAGCATGGGCATTGCTGGGGTTGAACTTCGTCGACGGGATCTGGATCCATGGATTCGCCGGCTCCTTCACCAACCACCATCGATCTGCCTGCATCGACGGCCTCCACCAACTCATCTGCACCGACAAGGGTCGACGGCTCATCACCAGCAACCGTTGTCGATTCTGCATCTCCAACCATCGACATCGACACCGCATCGCCAACCATCGACATCGACGTTGCATCACCAACCATCATCGGCATCACTTCGCCGGCTGTCGTTGACATCGCCTTGCCTACCATCAGCACACTTTATTCGCCAAGCATCGTCGAATCCGCTCCAATGGTCACCATCGACACCCCAGTGATGACCGTCGTCGACCCCATCTCATGCTTGACGGGGTCGACCTCGGCAAGAATCGGAGGTTTCGATATGACCTTCGGGTTGTTCAACTTCCACGTGGATGATGACGGTGCTGTTGAGTTGATTTCCATCATCGAACCACATTAAAAGAAACATCGTATAGTACAAAGCACCTAAAGAAAAATGAAAATTACAATGAGGTCCTTGAGAAGCCCTTCATCTTCAACCTCCAGACCGTGTCGACGGCGCGCAGCCGCTGCCGCTCCTTCTTGAGTCGGCCTGACTTTGTTGGTTATGTACATATTGCCTTGCATGACAAATATTCACAAATGTCCATATTCTACGAGGCCTTGTCGTTCATATCATGGTGTGAACATTAAAATACATATACATGTCACATCATTCTTTGTTGAAGTTGTGACAATGACACTAGTAGGAGGTAAAAAGAACCATGGTGCCACGCCTGTTTTATAGTCATATCTTGGTACGATGACACTTTGCTAATTATCATACGATTCTCATATTTTTAGAGATGCCAATATTGCAACTCATCTATGTGCTAATAGGGCTAGTGCTGAAAGGATGAGATGTTTGTGGGTGAATTACAAACCACAATTTCTTGTAAACATTCTTGAGAATGATTGTACCACTCCAAAGTAATAGATAAAGCTATTTGATTGCAAACAGGAGGTAAGATGGGGCCACATCAGCATGGTGGAAGCCGAGTGGCGTCTCCTGGCAAACGCATTGCTGGACCACTCCAACTCCCGCTTCCTACTCCTCTCCGAGTCGCACGTCCTGCTCTTCGACTTCCCCATGGTCTACTCCTACCTCGTCAACTCCACCAAGGTGTACGTGGAGTCCTACGACCAGCTCGGTGGGACCGGCCGCGGGCGGTACAAGCGCGGCATGGCCCCCGCAGTCGCCTCTTGGCAGTGGTGGAAGGGCTCCTAGTGGTTTGAGCTGACCGTCCCCTCGCGGCCGAGGTCGTCGCCGATGACATCTACTTCCCAGTGTTCAGGCGGCTCTGCAAGCGCAACTGCTACGCCGACGAGCACTATCTGTCGACGTTCCTCCACATCTGCCACCCGGCGGCGGCCGCCAGGCGGAGCGTGACGTGGGTCGACTGGTCACATGGCGGGCCGCACCCATCGCGTTTCATGAGGATGGAGGTCACCGTGGATTTCCTGCGGTGGCTCAGGGGCGGGATGACCTGCGAGTACAATGGGAGGACCACCACCGTCTGCTTCCTCTTCGCCAGGAAGTTCCTACCCAACTCGCTCACCCGCTTCTTGAGATTTGCGCCAAAGTTGATGGGCTTCGGGTGAAGGACCGACGACCGGCCAATTTTCTTTACCTTAGGATACACATTTGTCACACGATTCTTTTGTTGATGTTTCACATTTCTGTTTAGCAACTCTTTGCATGTAAAGCGTGGCTGAGCATGCATACACATACAGCTACACTCCCTTATCCCAACCATCCATTTGCTGACTTATCTAGCGATCCGTGCGGAGAGGTCAGCCACACGTCAGATTTGTCAGGTGATTATCAGAGGGATGAGCGCCTGAGCGGTTTAACTTTTTGTGGTCGCACTTCTCTCTCCCGCACATGTCTCTTTTTTCCAAACTTGTCTCTCTCTATTATATTCTAGTCTCTTTGTAGAAAGTCTCTCTATAATTTTCTAATTTTTTTATACTAAAAGTAACGAGAATGCATGCAGCAAGCTTTGTCTTTTCTCTCACATGCTACACACCCTCTGCGAGAAAACGTTGGCAAGAAGAAGACAAGCTAGGTGGCATCCACTCAAATTAGGACTCCACTATTGACATCACGCGCTGCAAATCTCTGGCAGAGCATCACACATCTCTAGGAATCTTTGACTCAATGTACGGTGAAGATAGGGAGTATAGTTGAGACGGTGCTTAGAAAAACGCCTCCTTCCTTTTTCTTTTTCTTTTCTATACAAATTCCTTTTGTGATGACCAGTACATACATATACTCCCTCTGTTTCGAAACATAAGATGTTTAAGCTTTGTGAAGTAAATGTATCTAGACATCTTTTAGTGCGTGGGTTTACTCGAATATACACACTAAAAGGTGTCTAGATACATTTGCTTCACAAACCTAAAACATCTTATATTTAAAAACAAAGGGAGTAGTAATTGTCTCTCGAAATAGGATTTCGCCCCGCTTTATAAATAAAGCCACAACGGCCGAACCGATACAAGGTGGTGAGGAGAACATCTTACAAAGCAGATCAAGGATAAGCAAAAGAAAAACACGGAAAAGAAAAACTTACCACCGAAAACATTGAGACGAGACCGAGTGGAACCGGGGCTCCACAACGACGCCCTCAAGAGGGTAACGACGCACTGCGCCGCCACCGTCAAGACCCCGAAGGTCAAGGGTTTTCACCCGGAGCCATAGTGCAGAGAGGATAGCCACAACAACGCCCCCAAGAGGGCTAAGACACCCGCAGGCATCGCCGTCGTTGGTGCCGAGGCGCTGAGCTTTCGCTCGGAAAAATCCTCGCACTACTCCTGAGAACTCAGGGGCCTGCTGTTCCCGAGTTAGGTTACCAAACCGCGATCTGGGAGCCGCCAAAGCCAAAGCATCACCAACACCAGGATCGCCCACCGTTCGCTCCACGCCATCCACATGACCGAAGAGAGAAGCCACCACCACTGCCATATCGCTCGTCGTAGAGTCATCCGCGTAGTCCACCTTCCAGGGCCGCCGGCCCGGCATCCACAAACTCAAACTCGAGCCCATGAACTGACCAACATCACACCGCAAAGCCGGCAGATTGGACTAGGTAGGTCAACAACATAGACTACAGCTATGATGCACACGACAGCCCAGAGGAGGGGAACAACCCTCCAACACCCAAGGTGATCGCCGTCTGGACGTGGCCGTAGAGCCGATTAGTTCCAGATCAAGCCCGACCGCCTACCAGTCTTCGATCAGGCCAATTAGCCCCACCGCCATGCTGCTACGCCTTGGATGTCGCTGCCGTCTGCCTGCAACCCTGTGTCGAACCATCCCTCATCACCACCGACCAAACTCAGTGTGGTGCTTTGCCAGCTGCCGTCATGCGCTACGTCACCGCCACCTCACTCCATGCAAGACGACCTCCGGCCGTAACCGTAGGCTGTCGCATAAGAGCACCCAGCCACGTCGCCTGAGGATGGACCACGCCGTTGCTGACGACACGCCGCCGCCGGTCAAGCTCGCCATTACAGCATCCACCTTGCACTCGGGGCTAACAAACACAACCGCGACTAGACCGGCTGCACGGCAGAGGGAAGCCAGGCAAGCACACAGGTAGCATCAGTGCGACGAGCAGCCAACGACAGCACCTTCGTGCCACCGCACGTCGCACCTCGAAGAGCCCACCTCGGGTCTGCTAGGTGGTGCCCGATCTGGACCTGCTATCCAAAACTTGAGCCTCGGCTCGAGCACAACGAGGGAAGGTCCTTGCTGCCTGCAGAGAACCCTCCGGCGCATGCCCTGGGCATGGCCCGCCCGAACCCAGATCGGGCCAAAAAGGCCCGGATCTAGGCCTTCAGGCCCACGCTACTAGGGAGCTCATGCAGCCACCCACGCGATCGCCGCCTGCCGCACCGTCGTCCGTGCCGCCGACGTTGTCGTGTCGTCTCGTCAACCACCCGAGCGGAGTGAAGCAGCTGGACCACACCGCCGCCAGCCGTGCCTGCCCCGCCAGGGCGCCTCGCGCAGGGGTTGATACGTCTCAAATGTATCTATAATTTTTGATGCTCCATGCTTGTTTTCATACCATTTGCTTGGTGTTTTGTTATACTTCATGGCGTTTTTATGCGTTTTCCGGAACTAACCTATTAACAAGATGCCACAGTGCCAGTTCCCTGTTTTCTGTTATTTCTGTGTTTCAGAAAAGTTACACAGGAAATATTCTCAGAATTGGACGAAACGAAAGTCGAACCTCCTATTATTTAACGAAGCTTCCAGAAGACCGAAGAGGAGACGGAGACGAGCCACGGGCTGGCCACACAACAGGGTGGCGCGGCCCAGCCCCTGGCCGTGCCCCCTATGTGTGAGACCACCCTGGTCCACTTCTGACGCTGCCCCTTCGCCTATAAAGACCCCCCCGAAAGGAAAAACCTAAAGACCCGATCACTTTCCCAGAAACACATCGCGATCCGCCGCCGTCGTCGACCCGAGATCTGGAGGGTCCAGAAGCTCTTTCCGGCACCCTGCCGGAGAGGGGAATCGCCACCGGAGGTCTTCTTCATCGCCATGCTTGCCTCCGACGCAATGAGTGAGTAGTCTACCTTGGACAATGGGTCCATAGTAGTAGCTAGTTGGTTGTTTTCTCCACCATGTGCTTCATGTTTAGATCTCGTGAGCTGCCTTACAAGATCGAGATCACCGTTATGTAATTCTACATGTTGTGTTTGTTGGGATCCGATGAATATTGGTGTTATGATTGAGTTGATGTGCTGAATATTATCTTATGTTATCTCTATGTTGTTTATGATCTTGCATGCTCTCCGTCATTAGTAGCTATCTTGGCCAAGTAGATACTAGTGACTCCAAGAGGGGGTATTTATGCTCGATAGTTGGGTTCATACCTCTATTTAATCTGGGGGAGTGACAGAAACCTCTAAGGTTGTAGATGTGTTGTTGCCACTGGGGAGAAAACAACATTCTTATGTCCAAGGACATATGCTTTGTTTACATTACACACTTTTCTTAATGCAATTATCTGTTGTTCGCAACTTAATATTCACGGGGTCCTCGGATGATTCCCTGTGGGTGGATTATTAGTCATAGATGCAGTTGGATGGAAGTCTATGTATTTTGTTGTAATGCCCAGAGTAAATATCATAGTGATCCTCTTGACATATGCACGTTATCTTTATTTTATCAATTGCCCAACTGTAATTTGTTTACCCAGCATGTCGTTATTTATCTTATGGAGAGACACCACTAGTGAACTGTGGACCACGGTCCAATTTCCTTTACATTCCTATCACCTGTTTACTTTACTCGCACTGTTTACTTTCTCACATACTACTATTGCTTTCCACTCGATACGCTCATTCCTTTGTTTACAGCAAACCGGTGAGATTGACAACCTCATCGTAAGTTGGGATCAAAGTTCTTGGTTGTGTTGTGTGCAGGTTCCGCGTTCCTGCTGGCGCAAAGCAAAGCACTGGACGAGGCGCCTTATAAATTGTCCGGAGCTATCGCTAAGCTAGCAAGCATCACCTTCTGGTGTTTGGCTTTTTCCTACTGGATTGACATACCATGGTTTCATAATTGAGGGAAAAACTTGCTGCTGTGCTCATCATACCTTCCTCTTGGGGTTCCCAACTGGATGGTGATTTACATCATCACCACCACACCAAGCAAAGATTTTTCTAGCACCGTTGTCGGGGACAAAGAAGACTTCTGCAAGGGGAGTTTCGCACGCACATCCTTTACTTTGTTTTAAGTTTTGCTTTACTTTATTTTTACTTGCATCATTTTATAAAAAACACACAAAAATTAGTTTCCTTTTAGTTGTTATTTTTACTTGTCTGCTTTTAGCTTTGCTAGAATGGTTACTCCTGAAAACACCAAGTTGTGTGATTTTACTAGCACTAATAATAGTGATTTTATCTGCACTCCTATTGCGCCACCTGCTCCTTCTGCAAATTTTTATGAGATTAAGGCTGCTTTATTGAACCTTGTTATGAAAGAGCAATTTCCTGGAGCTAGTACTGATGATGCTGCAGCTCATCTCAACAATTTTGTTGAGCTATGTGAGATGCAGAAATATAAGGATGTAGAGAGTGATATTATTAAGATTAAGTTGTTTCCTTTTTTTTAGAGGAAAAGCTAAGGATTGGTTGCTGTCTTTGCCTAAAAATAGTATTGATTCATGGGCTAAGTGTAAGGATGCTTTTATTGGAAGATACTATCCTCCTGCTAAGATTATAGCTTTGCGTAGCAATATTATGAAGTTTAGCCAGTTTGATAATGAACATGTTGCTCAGGCATGGACTGACTACTTGGATAAAGAATTGCCCCACGCATGGACTGACTACTTGGATGATTGTCCAAACTTTGTATGCAGGACTCAATTTTTCTTCAAGGAACCTATTGGATTCAGCTGCTGGAGGCACTTTTATGTCCCTTACCTTTGGCGCTGCAACAAAGCTTCTTGACAATATGATGGTAAATTACTCTGAATGGCACATCGAGAGAGCTCCACAAGGTAAGAAGGTAAATTCTGTTGAGGAAACCTCTTTCGTGAGTGATAAGATTGATGCTATAATGCTTATGCTTTCTAATGATAGAACTCATGTTGATCCTAATAATGTTCCTTTAGCCTCTTTGGTTGCTCAAGAAGAGCATGTTGATGTAAACTTCATTAGAAATAATAATTTTAACAACAATCCTTATAGGAACAATTTTGCTAGTAACAATTATAGGACGTATCCTTCTACCAATGGTAATGGTTATGGCAAATCTTATGGTAATTCCTCCAACAACACTAGGGCTGCGCCCTCTGATCTTGAGGTAATGCTCAAGGACTTCATCAGTAAGCAAACTGTTTTTAATAAGTCTGTTGAGGAAAAGTTAGGCAAAATTGATATTCTTGCTTCTAAAGTTGATAGCCTTGCTCATGATGTTGAACTTCTAAAACTAAAAGTGTTTCCTAATGATGTGAAAGAGAACAATACTTTTGCCATTGCTAATGCTATTCAAGTTAGAATTGATGAAAATGTTAGGATGTTAGCAGAATTGCATGCCAGGTGGGAAAGAGAAGATGAGATGGCTAGAAGGATGAAGGTATGTACCATTACTACCTCTAATGATGTTGTTCCAAATGCTAGCAATCCTCTTACTTTGATTGGTGTAGAGAAAACTTCCACTCCTTTTACTAAAAAGCCCAAAACTGCTAAAACTTTTTCTCAAAAGAGTGCTGAAATTTTTCGGAGTGTGGGAGATGATAGCTCTATTTCCTTTAATGATTTTGATGTTGATGGCTGCAATATATCTGAAGTTATTTTGTTCTTGCAAAAGCTTGCTTTGAGTTCCAATGCTAGTTCTATAAATGTTGCTTTTACTAAGCATATTACCAATGCTCTTATGAAAATTAGGGATGAAAAGTTGAAGCAAAAAGCTTCTATTCCCAAGAAGTTAGAAGATGGTTGGGAACCCATCATTGATATGCATGTTAATGGTTTTGATTTCCATGCTTTATGTGATCTAGGTGCTAGTATTTCTATCATGCCTAGAAAAATGTATGACATGCTTGATTTACCACCGCTTGAAAAGTGTTATTATGATGTTCCTATTGCTGATTTTGCTAAGAAGAAACCTTTGGGAAGGATTAATGATGTTCTTATTATGGTTAACAATAACCTTGTTCCCGTTGATTTTCTTGTCATGGATGTTGAATGCAATGCTTCATGTCCTATTATTTTGGGAAGACCTTTTCTTCGAACTGTAGGTGCCATTATTGATATGAGGGAAGACACCATCAAATATCAATTCCCACTCAAGAAAGGTATGGAACACTTCCCTAGAAAGAGAAAGAAATTACTATTTGACTCTATTCTTAGAGCAAATTATGAACTTGATGCTTCACCGCTTGATATTACTTGATTCGCACTTTCTGCGCCTAGCTCAAAGGCGTTAAAGAAAAGCACTCTTGGGAGATAACCCATTGTTTTACTTTTAGTTCTTTTTCTTTTATTTGAGTCTTGGAAGTTATTACTACATTAATAACCTCTCCTTATCATTTTTATTTCGTTTTTGTGCCAAGAGAAGCCTCTAATTTGAGTGAGGTAAGATTTGGGGATGTTGCTGTCCTGAAACAGATTTCGGTGCTGCACCATAAAAACTCATGAAAATTCTCAGTATATTTTTTGGACCTGCGATTTCTTGTGCATATGCCCCAGGCTATATCCAAACTTTTATTAGTTTAACACTTTTTGATTTGAGCAACGGAAAACTCTCTAAAAATTCGACCTTTGTCAGCTGTTCTGTTTTGATAGATTTCTGCCACTATTTATGTTTGCCTCTCGATCGCTTTCTTTTTGAGTTCTTTTGATCACGGAACTTTTGGGGAAGTTGCTACAGTAGTATATGCTTTATATGTGGTGGTTGTGAGTTGAAACCTGAAGCAAAAAGGGGTTGATTCATTATTATGCTTACACAAATGTTGCTAATAGAATTGTGTTGAGTTTTGTATGAATGAAGTTTTCAAGTGTAGGGATTGGAGAATGATGAGATGAGTTGAAGAATGGACAAAAGCTCAAGTTTGGGGATGCCCACGCACCCCAAGAAATATCCAAGAGGTACAAGCGTCAAAGCTTGGGAATGCCCCCGAGGCACCCCTTCTTCATCGGCAAAAATCAGGTCACCTTTCAACACACTATATTTTTATTGCTTCATGCACTATGCATTTTTCTTGGAGCGTCTGTTGTTTTAGTTTTCAGTTTAGTTTAGTTTTGTTTGCTGCAATAAATGGTTGGACCCCAACAAATTCCTTTTGGAGAAGTTGCCTTGCTTTTCATTTGCCAAGATCACTCTTATCGTTCAACGAGTGTTCTCTTTTTCTGCTACTGAGTTTAGCTTTTGATTTTTGCCTTGAGTTTTGTTCAGATCTTGTTATATCTTTGCATCAAGGTGTATTTTGACCTCTGGTCCATGTTGGTATTCATCAAAAGAGTTGTTTCAAAAAGGTTCGAATGGTGTTGGAAAAGAGAAAAAGTTTCATGCAAAAAAGTGGTACAAAAAGGAGCTTGTGTAGACTGCGGCTTAGGCTTTTGCATGTCATGCTTGATGTCTTTTTGATAGTATGCTTAGTGGTTTTGTTGTAGCATGACTTGTCTCAAATGACTGAGATTGCTTAATGAGCCTTTGAAAAAATCATGCGTTGTTTTTATTATTTGGAAGCATTAATTTGGTTTTCTCCTTGATGCTTTATTTGAGTTGACTTGGCACATGCTCACACATGTTTGACTCATACAAAATCACCATAAGCCTCTATGATCACTTATTTTTTGACTCTTGATACCATCTTATGCTTCTTTTAATGTTGCCTTGTTGTTTTGCAAAATTATGGCCGTTATTGCTCTCTTAGTTGGTCGCTCCCAGTCTTTTGCTAGCCCTCGTTTTGTACTAAGTATGAGCTCTACTCGTGCATCCAACTCCTAAAAACCAAGTTGTTCCAATATGTCCACCATACATACCTATTAGGAATTTGCTATTCCAAAGTATATTTGACTTGCTTTTATCTATCCTTCAAATTAAACTCTTTTTGGTATTATGCGAAAATTGGTCAGTAAAGCTCTCACGAACCTGATGGCACACTTTACTTTTCTCGCTTTTAAAATTTTGACATTGTGGCTCTCTTATGTTGAGTTGTTATGCTTGCAAGTTGTAAGTTGGAAATTAGCCAAACCATGCCGTCATGGGGTAAGCTTTCAACATTGCACTTCTTATTTGAGTTGATATCGTGATCTTTTGTTTATGGATACTCGCGATGTGAAACAAGTTGGGAATCTTGCGGGATCATGGAGTTCTTATATGTGTTAGGGAAACGCCTGGGCCGCTAATCTAAGCCATGCATAATTCATGGTGGAAATTTATAGCATGCCCATAGTGGACATTCGACGACGCATCTCAAAATAAAAAGCTATACCAATTGTAAATAAAAGAGATGTTGAGGTGTTCATTGTCTGTTTGTCTTATCATTTTGATGTGGGCTTGTTCCATGTCATTGGGCAGGAGGTACCCCGTTGGTGGTTCTCGATGATACACATATATTTACAATGACAAGAGCTTGCTTGGGATTCTAAGTCGAGTAGCATGAGGTTTGGGTATTCGTACTTCACGGGACACGAGGTTTTCAACTTATGATTTGTCAAGCATATGCTTCATAATTGTACTCGTATTAACTCTAACCATTCAAGATGCCTATGATGGGGGCAATGAGAGCTCAAAGCTAGTAAGTACCATAATTTTTGAAGGTTTATAAAACTCGCAATCACTGCTTTCCTCTGCGAAGGGCCTTTCTTTTACCTTTTATGTTGAGTCACCACCTTCTATCTTTATGCACCATCTAAGAGAGCATAGTTGTCATTCTTAGTATAATGTGCATTGTCCCAAAGTTTTCATTGATTGATTCATGATGTTGGTTTCACTTGTTCTTAAATTATTTGTATCTAGTCGCCCTCTTAAACTTGAAGGTGATGAGGACATCCCTACTACACAGCCATCTCCACCTACTGTTGATGATCCTATTGTTGCTGATCAAGATAAGTCCAATGACGAGATTCGGATTGGACCAATTACTCGAGCCCGTGCTAAGTTGTTACAACAGCAGGTGAACTCACTCCTTGCTGAATCTGATATTTATTGTAACGAGAATTTTATACTGCCTAAGTCTTTGTTCGTATGTATGATCAGGTTCATTGGAGAAGAAGGGGTTCGAGGGAGCGAGAAGATGCAACACATGGAGCACGACGTGGTGATCAAGCAAGAGAGCGCGAGGGAGGAGAGGGAGGCCGGCGCCACAAGCATGGAGAACATCACCACGTGAAGAAGATCAAGTCTGGATGAGCACGAGCACGTGATGGCGCACTAGGACTGCCTACGACACGATGTCTACACGTCTAAGGCGCGCTACACACATGGCCTGCGTGCTAAAATTAGGCCGAACCCATATATGGGTCGGTATGTACCCGTTTGAGTCGAACCGAGTCAGTTTGGGCCCAAACCGGACATGTTTTGGGCCAGGTCTTTGCTGAGGTCGCCCGGCCACCTATAAGTAGCCCTGGGCGCCCCCTCAATTAGGGTTAGACCACGTTTAGACTAAAGATTACTTCGTTGAACTGCTGTAAGCATTCATCTGAATTCCTCGCACCAATTCATCTGGATTTGGTGATATACTGCTGCAAGTTTAGTGTGATCTGTTGTTCCACTGGGAATAAGTAGATTGCAAACTACCGTTTCGTGGTCGACGGCTACGTGCGCAAGTGTGTGGAGTCGTGAATATCCTACAGGGTTTGAGAGCTGCTGCATTGGCATCAGGGTTCAAGCGAGGAGAGTTCATCGGTGACACCAATTTATCCCCGACAATCATCCGCTGCCATCATCACCATCGCATCGCTCACGAGAAGATCGGGCCACCCCATATCAGAAGGTGTCCTATGCATTTATGTTTTGCTATTCCATGAAGGACAAGCTGAAAACCATTTGCTATGTTTTTCCATATGATTTGAACACACGTTTGATTTTCATTGTTTCATTTTCATGATCTTTCGTTTGTGTTCTTCTTCATGTTATAACATGGTTGCTAAGTTTCTTCTATCAAGACTATATCTTTCATGCCCATGTTTTAAGTTCTTTTGATCCTAGCACTCAATGCTTACATAGATGATCAAGATTGTGTAGGTGCATGTCACGTCAAAAATTATTTCTTTGTTATCACTTACCTACTCGAGGACGAGCAGGAGTTAAGCTTGGAGATGCTTGATACGTCTCAAACGTATCTATAATTTTTGATGCTCCATGCTTGTTTTTACACCATTTGCTTAGTGTTTTGTTACACTTCGTGGCGTTTTTATGCGTTTTTCGGAACTAACCTATTAACAATATGCCACAGTGTCAGTTCCCAGTTTTTTGCTATTTTTGTGTTTCAGAAAAGTTACACAGGAAATATTCTCGGAATTGGACGAGATGAAAGCCGAACCTCCTAATATTTAACGAAGCTTCCAGAAGACCGAAGAGGAGATGGAGACGAGCCACGGGCTGGCCACACAACAGGGCGGCGCGGCCTAGCCCCTGGTCGCGCCCCCTATGTGTGAGACCACCCTGGTCCACTTCTGACGTTGCCCCTTCGCCTATAAAGGCCCCTCGACGGGAAAAACTTAAAGACCCGATTACTTTTCCAGAAACACATCGCGATCTGCCGCCGTCATCGACCCAAGATCGGGAGGGTCCAGAAGCTCTTCCCGGCACCCTGCCGGAGAGGGGAATCGCCACCGGAGGTCTTCTTCATCGCCATGCTTGCCTCCGGCGCGATGAGTGAGTAGTCTACCTTGGACTATGGGTCCATAGCAGTAGCTAGTTGGTTGTCTTCTCCACCATGTGCTTCATGTTTAGATCTCGTGAGCTGCCTTACATGATCAAGATCACCGTTATATAATTCTACATGTTGTGTTTGTTGGGATCCGATGAATATTGGTGTTATGATTGAGTTGATGTGTTGAATATTATCTTATGTTATCTCTATGTTGTTTATGATCTTGCATGCTCTCCGTTGTTAGTAGCTATCTTGGCCAAGTAGATACTAGTGACTCCAAGAGGGGGTATTTATGCTCGATAGTTGGGTTCATGCCTCTATTTAATCTGGGGGAGTGAGAGAAACCTCTAAGGTTGTAGATGTGTTGTTGCCACTAGGGAGAAAACAACATTCTTATGTCCAAGGACATATACTTTGTTTACATTACACACTTTGCTTAATGCAATTATCTATTGTTCGCAACTTAATATTCACGGGGTCCTCGGATGATTCTCCGTGGGTGGATTATTAGTCATAGATGCAGTTGGATGGCGGTCTATGTATTTTGTTGTAATGCCCAGAGTAAATCTCATAGTGATCCTCTTGACATATGCACGTTATCTTTATTCTATCAATTGCCCAACTGTAATTTGTTTACCCAGCATGTCATTATTTATCTTATGGAGAGACACCACTAGTGAACTATGGACCCCGGTCCAATTTCCTTTACATTGCTATCACCTATTTACTTTACTCGCACTGTTTACTTTCTCGCATACTATTATTACTTTCCACTCGATACGCTCATTCCTTTGTTTACAGCAAACCGGTGAGATTGACAACCTCATCGTAAGTTGGGAGCAAAGTTCTTAGTTGTGTTGTGTGCAGGTTCCGCATTGCTGCTGGCGCAAAGCAAAGCACTGGACGTGGCGCCTTATAAATTATCTGGAGCTATCGCTAAGCTAGCAAGCATCACCTTTGTAGAGTTTGGCTTTTTCCTACTGGATTGACATAGCTTGGTTTCATAATTGAGGGAAAAACTTGCTGTTGTGCTCATCATACCTTCCTCTTGGGGTTCCCAACTGGACGGTGATTTACATCATCACCACCACACCAAGCACGGGTAAGAGACGTCCCGCCGCCACCGGCACCGCGCGGGCTTCGCCCGGCGGCGCTCGATAGCAGCGGCGGGGGAAGAGAAGGGAAAGAGGGGAACAAGGGCGGCGCTAGGCTTGGGCCTCTCCGTCGCCCGCGCGGGGGGCGACGCGAGAGGTCACGACGAAGCGTTTTGTCTCCTTCACACACTACTGGGCTTCTCCGGGAGTAGTAATTGTAAGAGCATAAGAAACAAAAAAAATTATTAATCAATAGCCCCTCGATCCTGTCGTAATATAATGTGCACTTATACCGGAAGATCGATTTGGTGCCTAGGCACCATGGAGCCGGTTTTGATTTTTTCAAAAATCCATCAAGTATGTTTGAAAAACTATCTACGTGTAGCAAACGACGAGCACCACAAATTTGTAAATTTTTAAAGAAAAATACCTTGTATTTTGGGCACAGCAAAAAGACAAATACGGATATTTTTAGGAATATAGGGGCCCATTCAAAATTGTACTATTCATAGCCAGATCTACAATTTTTTCTTTTTCTGAGGCTAGAATACAAGATATTTTCACATGATCTTTACCACATTAGTACAAATTATTCTCTATCATCGAATTTGAATTTTTTTCAAAAAAAAAATTCGTGCTCCATGGTGCCCGAGCACTAAATTGACGCTCTCGCACTTAATACTTCTGTAATCATAGTAGACGTCCCATTTGATATTCTAACATGATCATTATTTGTCTCATAAAGACAACCTTGTAACTATGAACGTAGTGTTGAAATGAATCTATACACTAAAAGATGTCTAGATACACTCACTTAACAAAGCTAAAACATCTTATATTTCCGAACGGATGGAGTATTAATCTCCACTAATATAAAAGGAGAGAGTCTGTCAGATCCGGAAGATCTGAACCATACATCTCATCTAATCCTACGACTAAACAAAAAAAATGTTGTACCACGAACCACGGCTAATCGCATATCGGCGTCGTCTCCACTTGCCAGCCAAAGAAAGAAAAAAACACTGCCTGCTAACCGCTTCCCACGCACGCCGCAATCCCGAACTCCACGCCATATTGGTTTCTTCTGTGTACGGAAGGGTTGTCATGTATGTTGCAACAAAAGGAGGATTGAGGTGAGCTCTATGGAATTCGCAATGGTCGACTCGGTCCCCCTATATCCCATTTACTGTTTGCCGATGACAGCATCTTCTTTGCGAGAAGTGACAATAGGAGTGTGGATGCTCTTAAGGAAACTCTCAAGGTTTATTGTGAAGGCTCCGGTCAGAAAATAAATCTTGAGAAATCTTCGGTCTTTTTTGGTCGTCATTGTATAGATCAAGTGAAGACTAGGGTGAAAGATAGGCTGGAAGTGCAAAGCGAAACCCTCAATGATTTCTATCTTGGGATGCCAACTTCGGTTGGTAGATCGCCTACAGCCACGTTCAAATTCATCTTGGATAAAATTTGGAAGTATGTGAATGGGTTATCTGGTAGACCGGCGTCTAGGGCTGGTATTGAGACTTTGCTTAAAACGGTGGTTCAAGCCATTCCGAATTTTATTATGAGATGCTTTGAGTTGCCTCTTCTCACATGTGATGCCATCCGATCTTTGATTGCAAATCTGTGGTGGGGTGTGGAGGATGGCAAGAAAAAGGTACATTGGAGATCTTGGGATTGGTTATCAACACCAAAGAGCCTTGGTGGCATGGGGTTTCGTGACCTTCCTATATTTAATCAAGCCATGCTCGCCAAACAAGGGTGGCGTTTGTTAACAGATCATGGCTCTCTTTGTGCTCATGTTCTAAAGGGTCGTTATTTCCCAAATTCGGACTTTTGGAATGCAACTAAACCAAGATCTTCTTCATATACTTGGCGGAGCATTTTGCATGGCCGAGAGCTGTTGTTCCAGGGGATTCGTTGGGGAATTGGTGATGGACATTCGGTGAAAATATTGAAAGATAATAGGATCCCGCGCTTTCCGCCGGAAATTCTTGAACCCATCTCCCCAATTCTGGTTTCAGCTACCGTGCACTACCTGATTGATGATGAGACAGGTACGTGGAATGCTGAGAATGTGTATGCTTTCTTTGCACAAGAGGTGGCAGCCGAGATCATGCAGGTCCCGATCTCGAGACATACAGTGGAAGATTTTGCTTGTTGGCCGCATACAAAGCATGGCACGTTTACTGTCCGTTCAGCTTATAACTTGGCTCGCTCTAAGAAGTTCTTCAGGGTTCATAGTAAACCAAATAGGGGGCTTTCGTCCACCTGGGTGCAGCAAGAAAAGGACCAGAAAGCTGTGTGGAAAATTAAAACCCCAGGGAAGATTAATATTCACTTGTGGCGGTTTGCATAAGACTGTCTGCCTAGTGGAGTCCAACTCTGTAAGAGGCGGATTCCAGTCAGTGGCCAGTGTGTTTTCTGTGGTAGGATGGAAAGTATCAGTCATGCTTTGCTATTCTGCCAATTTGCTAGGCCTGTGTGGAGAGAGGTTAAAATGTTCATTCCCTTTCAGCTGAGGAGAAAGGATCTCATCTCTAACAGATAGTGGTTGTTTGAGTTCTTGTCTCGATCTTCTAACCTCCAAGCGACAACTCTGGCGGTGAGTTTCTATTTTATCTGGGAGGCACGAAATGAGGTGAGGAACTCACAGGTTAAACCCAATCCGCAGTGTACGGCCGGCAAGATCATCGCGTACGTGGATTTCCTCAAAGAGCATCTACTTAAACCAAACTCAAACTCAGAGCATAGGTGTGTGTCTACGTTGCCAGTTTCTTGGATGCCACCGCCGCAGGGTACAGTTCTGGTCAATTCGGACGCAGCAATTTTTGAGGATATTGGGTGCAGGGGCGCAGGGGCGATCATCCGCGATCATCACGGCACTTGCTTGGTTGCCAGCTGGCAGTTTATGACGGGGTTCTCATCGTCGGAACTCGCCGAGGCTCATGCTTTGCAACGTGCAGTGGAGCTCGCTCGGAATGAAGGGTTGGACAAGGTAATCTTTGAGACAGACTGTCTCTCTTTGGTGAACAGGCTGAACTCGACAACGATGGACAGGTCTGCCGTTGGTATCGTTATAGCTGGAATCAAGCATCTTGTGAAGGACTTTGCTTCAGTGTCCTTTCGTCATGTCAAGCGAGTTTTTAATGAAGTGGCGCATCTGTTAGCTAAATTCTGTAGCGATGCAAACTCTAGTTTCATTTTTTACTCTTTTCCGGATTTTATCCGGGGATCTCTTTGTATTGATGTGGTTTAATCAATAAAACGCCGATTATGTCAAAAAAAAAAGAACTCCACGCCATAATCCCGATCTCGACGCCCCTGTCCCAGGCACGCCGTTGTCGTCCGCCCCCAGCACGCGCGCGACGCCGTCGTCCGCATACCAGCACGCGCACGACGCCGTCGTCCGCCGCCCACACACGCTCGCCTCTGCCGCTGCCGATGCGCGGACGCCGCCGCTACCTTGACGCTGCTCTACATGAGGCCGTAACCACGACTTCCCATAGCGCAGGTAGGCATGGTTTCATCAGTAAGAAGCGCATGGTCGACCTGTCTACCGAGATTAATTTCCCCTGTTCATGATTTCAATTTTCTTACATCCGTTAATCGTGTCCACTTCTGTACTGGTTCAGATCCAAATAGTGGATTGGTGTAGCATGTACTGGTTTTAGATCCAAATAGCAGAGTGGTGTACCCATGAAATTCTTTTAGCACCGACTGACAGCAATTCTCGTAAATCCAAATGTGGTTGATGGGAACTAATGACGGTATGTGCAATGCATACTTTTTTTGAAAATAATGCAGTGCGTACTTTGTAGGCTATTTTAGATGAACTGTCATATGTGATTCAGATGTATGACGGTCGATGATTCCCCTAAAACGAAAGGTTCTATCTATGAAAAAAAAAAGTTACTGTATTTGATGTTCTTCATTCTGGTTATTAACTTATTCATGCTTGCACTTTGAATTGGTTGTTTCTTTTCTTCTATGTTAGTGAATAACATGTACATTTACCCATGTGCCATAAACATGGGGTGATGCACGAAGACCTCAAACCAGAGTAATCTTGTTGGCTATCATTATGCGAATGTATTCTTTCAGTCCTGGCTGCTTGGAGAAAGGACTGGTTGTCTATTTAATTGAACCCGTTTGGGATTTTGCTTTGCTTTACTAGACTGGCAAATTTCACGTGCATTGATACTTCAGATGGCATGCATGGGCCTAATCGACATATTCGGATAAATTAGGTAGGAACCTTGGTATGCTAATGTCCATGTAGGCTGATATTCTTGTTTCTCTGAATATTTCCGTCCTATCCCAAATGACCTGGAATTTAATTTCATGTTTGAACTGGGATTCAGAGTTTTCACCTTCAACTACATATTCTATGACTATGAGCCTGCCCAAGGAGTTCGTTGAACAGTGCCAATGGTCGCTCGAAGTGAAGTTTCTGAAGGTTGTAGCATACTGATAGTAATTCTAACTTCTGCTATTGAGGGATCTAGACTTGTAATAATTTTAACTTCTGTGCATATATGCTTCTATCGTCTTCTTATACATTGGGAACAGTTTCTGAGTAAGGACTGCGAGTTCGGGTACGTGCTAATGTGTTTGTGTGCAAGTTTTGTCAAGAATATTTTCGACTGTTGGTGTTTGATTTTTACTCAGTGCTTGATCAATATTGCTTAGTGCTTTATCAAGAGTATTGGATGATTTCCAAGCTGTCATGATATGCAATTTGGTGTACTTCAATAATATTAGTTGAATTGCTACCGCCCGGATGTGCTAATTGAATAGATGTCATGAAGATGTTTTGATGCTAGGCTTTTCCGTAGTGACTCTTTTGGCTTTTCGGAGCCGGTGTCGTGGATGTCTGAAGAGTAGGATCTGTTGAACTCGAGTGACAACAATTTACCGGTCTTCGACGTTGTCTCTTCTATATGATTAATACATCCGCTCGGGTGTATTCTAAAAAAAAAATGTTCCGATATCCTGGTGTGGCATCCCCTGATGGAAAAAACAAATAGAATGACTAATTTTCAAGTAGTTTTCTTGCACATCCATCAATCATTTTCGTGTTACTTTGCACTAAAGCAAGTCTGATAGTAGCACATTCTTTGGAAAGAATATAAAAAGAATAGGCACCATGATACCCAGAATGTATATTTTGACGTGATAGTTTGTCTTTCTTTGGTTTAATATTTGAAGCATTCAATCGGCAATGTAATGTTGTTTGAATTTGTCACATACTGCATCTCATAAATAAAATTTTCCTCATATAAAAAGAATTTCATGGGATAAGGTAAAAAATCCCCTTTAAGGATCACACTAATTTGATACATGGTTGCTTGGTCTGCCAAACTGCTCCAGCTTGGAAAATACTTTTGGAACACGGAGAGTTCTAACGCCACTCTATAACCAAAGTACAAGAATGAGCATCAACAACTATGGTGAGGGCCATGAGTAGAAAACATCACCCTACTGTTGGAACTTCATTTTATATTTCACGACGCAACTGGAAGTCAATTTTTTTCCACATTTTGTAAATCATCATGAAGCAACATAATAATATTTATTTATATAATTTCTTATTCTAAGTTTTCTCTGCAGTGAAAGTAAGTAGCTTGAGAGGAAGGATGGACTGGGATATATTTCGTTTACTAGATGAGAAGGGATCCTTTAGTATCTTACTCCCTCTGTCAAAAATTACTCTGCATTCTGGGTTTAGTCAAAATCAAACTTTACAAACTTTGACTAAATGTATAAGCAAAATATTAATTTTTATAATATAAAATAACCATCATTAGAATTGTTATAAAATATATTTTCATATTGCATGTATTTGGTTTCATAGTTATTGATAGTTTTACCAATATATTTGGTCAAAATTTGAAAAGTTTAACTTTGACCAAACACAGAATGCAGGGTAATCCCTAACGGAGGGAGTATTGTTGTGTGTCATCAACCAGAGCTAGCCTTTTTTAGTATATGAACATACGGTACAGGAATAATTGTAAAAATCTGCTTTTGAAGCTAGAGGTTTGCACCTCCAGATAAAATTGAGTCAATTCAATTAATTTGAGACGTAGGAAGTACTTAAAATGTACAATAATTTTTTACACGAGTTAATACGTGCATGTGCACGTGCATCATTACTAGTATTAACAGAAAGCGTACCTCTGCTTGCCTCGTACATTTTTCGGTGGTTAAACTTCGACGATGTGGCCTCGATTACATAGCAATGGATCTCATCTCTTTCCAGCAAAAAGAGTCTAATTTACAGAGACGTCAGAGTAAAACCTCCGTAGTGACAGAAACTAAGCACTTTTATTAAAATACTAACTGCATTTTATGTTAACATATCAACAATGTACACGGTGGGGCATAAGATGCGTCAGCCAACAGGACACAACATCGCATTGGATATGCACACGGATGTTTATCTTGTTTTCTTATCTTCTTTATTATCCTTCTCGACCACTACTGGAGCTGCAGGTATGCTGAACCACCACTCTCTCAACCTTCTGGTGCACCTCTCTGTGCTTGCTCTCCTTACTGGGGATTTGTTCGTGAACACCTCCAGAAACATGGCCAGGACAAGCAATCTTGTGGGCAGGAATGCAAGGCTTAGAGCCATCATCAACAGAGCAAGGATAGCTTTATCGGTAGCCTGCAAATTACAAAAGTTAAGGAAACACAGGGACCGAAGCTGAGAGAGAAATATTATACTCCCTCCGTTTATAAATATAAGATGTTTTAGGTTTGTGAAGCAAATGTATCTAGACTTCTTTTAGTGTGTAGGTTCATCTTATATTTATAAACGGAGGGAGTACTATTCAAGAAGGTAGACCAACTGATTTTTTTTAATAAAACTCGTAAATACAAGGTCTGGTATTCTGAGGAAATTTGGGAATGAAAGCATTTAGTCAAGAACTGTCCATCAAATCAAACAGTAGAAAACTTTTATCAGAGCAAAAGGAAACAGGCATTGTAGATACTTGTAGTGACATTTTGTTTTAAAACGTTCACATTTCCTAGTGATTTATAGGATGCATTTCAGAATGCCAAGTAAATAATCAAATTTTCCTGAATTTTCATGCAAATGTTAACAAAATGACTATGAAGCTTCAGATACATAATGCCCTTGGCAAGTTAGACAAACCTGAGGAAGTTTCTGGTCATATTTTCACCCCATAAGGTTCTAAAACTAATCGACATTCCTTCACCCATGTTTTTAAAATCCTTCTATGAAGTGGTTAGAGTAAAATCCTTCACCCGTGTTTTTAAAATCCTTCTATAAAGTTTGATATTAATTGCAATTTTAAAATCCTTCTATGAAGTGGTTAGAGTAACAAGAACCCTGAGATGCCCCCTCAGAGAATGGTGGTGCTGAAAAAGATGTACTTGCCGGATTTTTCGGTTTGAGGACATTAGAGTAGTTTATAATTTATACTTTCCGTGTATTGATGTGTGTTCTCCCCGTTCTATAAGGGACTCCCTGCATATTTAACGCACAAGTATGTGTATATATATTGGCCCTTGGCCTGATGAAAATACAAGTTGTATATTTCCATCTGGGAACAGGCAAAGCGCATACACTTGGGCTAGTAATTTTATAAATAAGGCTTCAGTTTTGGGTGCAGAAACAGATTCTGGCCATTGATAACTTCAACTTGACGAACTCTGATGATGAGGATTGGGGAGACCTCTCCAATGGATGAGGTGGGACCATTAGCTGGAACTTCAAAATGTTGTATGTGGTCCTTTCTAAGAAAGGGCACCTGACCAAGATCAAAGACAGGCATGCTGAGGAAAGTAAGCTTGAAAACTTAATCAACACAGGGACTAAGGATGTTCATAAGATGCGAGAGCTGGTTGGCTATTCAGTTCCCACAATCTTACCATTTAACCATCAGTATTCATTAATAATTTAATGAAACAAAGCAAGTATGGTTTGGATTATCATTATTTCCAAACTAAATTACGTATAAGTTTGCAACTTAAATTGTAATCTGGGATTCCCTTTGGACAATAACATCTACACAATCTACAGTGTGCATTACATTTTTAGTACACCATATAAGATAACAGAGCAGATAAATAAAGCTGCAAAACAAAATAAATTTTAAGATAAAATACTGAGAACTGAGACGATAGTCACCTGAGATGGAAAAGCCAACAGTAAGGCTCTTATCTTCAGAAGAACAATATTTGCATCCTGGACAAGCTCTTCAACTTTGGAAATGGCATTTTGAACAGCTAACAGCTGCTCCATTGTGTTCATTGAAGGTGGAGCTGACACCTTGACCTCGGCCATTGGCTTTCCTTGACTAGTTAGTCTTGTCAGGAGCATGAAGGCTGCTGACAACAATAGGACCATAACAACAAAATAGACTACCCATCCCCTGTCTCCGCATAGAAACATAGGAATATCATTAATCACTAATATGAATGGATGAAAAATCATTGATTAATTAGCAAATTGAAAGCCGAGGACTTGTACTGCACTCAAATTGATAGTAGAAGCTACTCTAGTACTTAGACCAAGGAACTATTGGTATCCATAGATGTAGCTTGGCATAGATTTATCTGCAGCTATCAACTGCTTACTATCAGAGTGTCAGGTTTGGAATTGCTCTGCTATTGCTCTTAAAGGAGAGACTGCTCTCATAAAGATATACCTCAAGCAAAAAATATAGTGTAGTTGTAATACAACCAGTCCTGAAAATTACTTATTTCATGACGGTGTGAATACCATACAAAAAAGGCCTGGAATTTTTTATACTATAATAACGATAAATACACAGCCCAATCTGTACTAACAGAAGGAGATGAAGTCCTGATCCAGAATCTATGTCAAACTCTCAAGCAGACTTTGCAGGCTAAGTAAACTACCAAGGACCGTATGCATTAGTAGGGTCGCATCAATAACAGCTCGGATGACCTGGTAAGCAACTACACTTCTACACTTAATAAAACTGAGAAGGTACTACAAATGGTGAATATAAGCTTTGCATATTTGCTCCATAACTGAATCTGGATTCAGAAGACACACGGTAGAGGTAGACCAGTAATATTCAGACCAATAACAGTAACTAAATACATCTTCACTTTCGATAGCTCAAGCCTGGTTACAGCTAATTACTAAGGGTGTGTTTGGTAGACTGGGGCAACTGAGAGATTCTCACCTCATCCCACCTTTTTCCACTTTTTATTGTTTGGTAGCCCGGCTCGGTCGACCTCAGCAGTGCCCACTTCACCCAAAAAAGCCCCCTCAGCCAGGCTGAGGAGAGAAGCTCAAATCGAGCTTCTCTCCTCGACCAGGCCAGGTTCGACCCGCAACCGCCCGGGCCCGCACCCCCCAGACCCCCGCCCCCGCCCTCACTCCTCCTCATTTCACTTCTCTTCTTCTCTCTCTTTCTAGAGCTCCTCCCTGCCCCTGCCCCTGCCCCTGACCGCACCGGCCACCGGCCACCTCCCTCCGACACAGAGGCGCCGCCCACCGCTGCAGAGGCACCTCCCACCGCCGCAGAGGTCACGGCCGCAGATCTCGCCTCCTCGACGCACCGCCGAGATCTGCCTGCTGCACAGTGCTACTGACGACGAGGCTGCGCCGTGCTCCTGCTTACGACGCCGGTCCACGCTCCGGACGACGACATCGCGGCGCGCTCCTGCAGACCTCACATCGCGCCGCGCTCCGGACGACAACCGCGCCGCGCTCCTGCTGACCCGCCACGCTGCTGCCGACCGACGCCGCGCCGAGCCGCGCTGCTGCCGGAGGACAACGCGCTGCGCTGCTGCGACGGAGGACGGCACGCCGCTGCTGCACCTCTCGCCGGCGTCGGCCGGCCGTGGAGCCACCGCCATGTGGACTTGATTGCTTTTAATTTTCTGCTTAGGGACCCGATTGTCCGCAATTCACCGTGCGGATAAAGATCTACTTAATTGTTTTGCCAGTCATATACTCCCTCCGTTCAACAATATAAGACGTTTTAGCTTTGTAAAAGTAGTGTACCTAGACATCTTTTAGTGTTAGATTCAGAGTAAACCTAACACTAAAAGAGATCTAGTTACACTACTTGCCTAAAGCTAAAACGTCTTATATTCTTGAACGGAGGGAGTATGTCCTATAGACATTCAAATGGAAAAGTTGGCCTGCTATAGCTTCATAAGAATCAAAACATTATCATTTTACTAGAAGGGTAAAGTAGCGCATTGCTAAAATGATTCCTCTGATACAGTTTTAGTGATGCAATTACAAAATGGACTTCCGTAATCTACTAACGAAAGGTACTATCCAAACTCCAACTACCCACACATTCTTTACACGAATATTAACTCCTGCAACCCCCATAAGTTTATTTTGCAAGCCTTCTTCCATGAGCTGTTGCATAACATAATATCTTACCCTTATTTACATCCTATTTGTATATTGGATAACTGACATAAACATGAAAACATAGGTGGACATACCTGATGATGATAAAAGAAGATAGCAAGCAAAAGACCAATGACTTCAGAGGCTCATCCCATAATGCCAGCGATACCAAAAACCTCCAGAGCTCACTTACCGGAGATAACAATTCCTAAACACAATTAATAATTAATTCAAAATTGCGTATAGAAAACTGATATTCAACAGACATGGTTAGTACCATAGTATTGAAAACATAAGCCATCTAGAGATAGTTTGATATACAGAAAAGAGTAACTTGCATTACAGATTACTGAACTTTTCTGTTTAGTTGAACTAGGCCACCAAACTCCCGAACGGAACACTCATGTAAGTTGGTCACTCTGGGTCATTAGCACACTAACTTGAGTACATGACCAGTGGCATGGCACGTTGATTCATGCATACTATATAGTGTGCTCATCAGTGGCATGTGATGAGAAGTATCGAAGTTATTATACTTTGCATTACACCCCCTAAATATTTGTCCTTTCAATGCACCAAATCCAGCTATACCTTTTCAATTCCGGTAAATGACTAAATTGCCTTCTTTTGGAATTTCAATTTGGAAGTGTAAATGACTAAATTCACAAGTTGTAGATGGTAAATTATAGTCCATCTGCGATCTATAAAACAGATGCAGCAATTTGCCAATTTGAAGTGTAAGCAGAAACACAAAGAATCTTGAAACTTCAGGTGGTAAACATCTCCAACAGACTATAGTTTCGGTGGACATATATAATGACTGGAAACAAGGATACCGGCAAAGTCCAAATACATAATTGATTCGCTAGACATATATAAAGAATCCCTTAACTACTTCTATTGCCATAACATATATAAAGCAGCTACAAATACAGTCAAATTATTTTACCTAGTACGTGGTATTGGGCAGTTATACTGATGAGAAACATGAAGTGGAAGCCAAAGAAAGAGAGACATGCTATCTCTACTTTCAGTTACAGATTAGACTAGTAGCCACACCTACTCTTTAAACTATATGTGGAAACATAATATGTGTAAAGCAAATTGATGCCTTATACTTGGGATACGAATATTCCTTCCTTTTCTCTATCTTCGAATCCCGCTGACACAACAGGTTGCCCTGTATCATTAGAGTCCTCAAATCTTGCACCTAAAGAAGCTGACAGAATGATTGCAACCCTGAACACGTCGCCATCCCATCTAGGACTTCCATGAGACAACATATATGCATTTATATATTTCCAATTTTTAGAACTTTAATCAAGCCAATGTATAATAGGGGCTGAAAGAAGAACCTGGCTCAAAACAATAAAAGTCTATTGAAGTTAAGTAAAAGCCAGATTGAACAGGTGATAATGCTCTAAAAGGCCAACAAATCTAAAGTAATTTAGCAGATTAAGAGACTACTTTTGCTCTGCGTTTACCTTCATCACTACCAAATTGGTATCAAGCCCGTCAACTTTGACTCCATCAACTGTGGCTTGTGCCAATTCAACCTTCTTGTAGTTGTTCATTGACTCAGTAACTGCCTTCTGCAAGGAACTCATTTCCCCAACGACTATCTCACCAACAGAGAGTCTCTCACTATTATTGCCTGGTGATACCACGCCCAGGTTTGACAGGACAGCAAAGGCAGACATGGAACGCATTCCAATGCTCATGCCTGGTTGGTTGACTTGAGCTGAACTTCTTGATGATATAGCACTGGCTAGTGTTTCAAGTATTACATCTCCTCCAGGGAGTTTGTCACAAAGATTGAACATCAAAAGAGAGTCATATCGACTGGGAACTGGAAAGGCCAATTCCTCAATGGCTTGTAACCGCAAGATACCGAGCGAGGCCTTCAGGATTATTTCTTCTTTATCAACTCCATTTATGTCGAACTTCCTAACAAATCTGTGAACATAAAGAACTTCCGATATTATGGCCAACCAGTAATCACGGCGGGAGTGGCCAGCCAGTTCTGGAAATTCTATGATCACGGGTTCTGTTCTGCATTCCACATCATAAATAAACAGTCATACAGATGTAACAGAAGACGATAAGGACAAACCTATATGCTAATTATATGAAGTGGAACACTGGTCCTAAGAGAACAAATATTTCATAAGATGAACAGGAATCAGCTTTAAATTAAGAAATCAGTAGAAGACCGCATGTTCAGTTCAGTATTGCTTATATGATTTGTGTTAAACTTACAAGGTCGTCGACTTGTACATAACAGCTTTATCAAATAGCCGTGAACCCCATGGGCCAGTCAGCTCAGGTTTAACAACCTGCTTTAAATCTTCTGCAAGTTCATAAACTTTGGGCTTATCGAATGTCACAACCTTTACAGCTTCAAAGTAAAGAGCGTGATCGGTAAGTGTCAATCTTCCTGCATAAGCAAAGGTTGAAAACCAGTGATATCAATATAGGAAAATGAACAATGAAATATACAAATATATTAAGAAATAACAAATAGGTAATCAAGCATCAGCAACTTGATCATCCCCATCAGTAAACCAGACACACCTGGCCATGTTGAAATCCCAACATGCTCAAGTACTGGTTGCGTTGTCAATGTCCCATCTACTTCTAGAACCCTTTCTCCTCTCTGAGATCGGAGGCCCGATAGAAGCGATGACTCGGATTGTGCCTTCATTTTTTTAATAGCTCTATATGAAACAAGAAAACACTCTGAGTCCTGCCTTTACCAAAAAATATCCAATAAAAATCATGCTGTATCCTATATTAAGAGGGAAAATGAGAGTGTAAATGGACATTAATTTGAAAACAGAAGTTAATAAACATGTCATTTCATGCATTTTATATGACCTACTTGAAAAGAAGAGTAAATCATCAAAAAATGATTTAACAAATCATTGCCATCCTAATTCAGAATGCCTATTAGTACTTGAATGTTTTTAACTGGTCAAAAAATTGTCTGCCTAGATGAACAACAAGGTACAGATAGTCAACCATGATCCAAACGTCACATTACTCAACACCCTGAAGAAGCAAGCATGCTTTCACCTTAGCAAAGTATTATTGTTACCTGACCACAACACAACCTTCTTAATTCAAGGCAGGAGTCTACTAGCACAGCACAAATTACAAAGCGAGTGGCCATATAATGGTGTATACTACACAAAGTTGTACAAATAGAACTTCAAGGAGGTGAATCTTGGTTGGTGATTTCACAAAAAAAAACTACATCCTAGTTCACAAAGGTGGCTTATGATTGCTGAGAATAAGCAGTAACCAGTAAGAATGGAAGAAATCAAATGTGTGATGCAGTTGTATGCTTCATTTGGGTAACAACTATGAATAGATATGCACATCGTGGGATGCCAACAAAAATAGCTGTCATTGACTAAATTACGCCAGATCTACATTTCTTTGTTTACATCAACTAGCAAGACACCAGTTCTACGTTGAATTAAAAACAAGGTGGAACGGTGTTTACAGTTGCAAGTTACAATTAATTCACTATGCTTTCGTTTATCAATTATGGATTATTCATGAAGGTAGCTACTATTACATGCACGGAGAATTAGGACAAAGTCTATAGACAAGATGAACCTTTGTTAGCTAGCATATCGAGGTTCACTCCTAATATTCAATGAGCTTTGGCACCAATGAAGGTAGTCATTGTTGGATTTGAGTTTTTGAAGCATGCTGGCGGAAATTGGAAATCAAAAAAGGGGGATTGGCGATGGGAGACGAGGAAGTAGGAGGATTCGAGAAAAGGTCGTGTGCTGCTATGCATAGCCCCACTTGTCAGTGTTCAAACAAGGAAGAATGAAGGAGTGAATGGATGACCACCAACTCAAATCTTTATTAGGATAGATAAGATGATACACAGTGGTACGTCAGCATGAATGCTAAAAATGGTCGAGCTAAGTTATCTCTGTATGCAATCAGAAACACGAATATGTAGCACTCCACATGCTTTTACGTATAGGAAGTACAGAGTGATGTCACATATAAACTCTTCAGAGTACTATACTTTACACCACAAGAAAACTCAATAAAACGAACACCATACAGAAATCTTAAGTTGTGAGCTCAAACAAGATATCTAGGAATTTTTTTAATATAAAGTGTATTTAATTTTAAGAACTAATAAACATTGTACCAGAAAGGGATAGAACTGCTATCACTCAGATATTTGAACAAGGTAATGTGTACAGCATATCAGTAAAGAATCTGACCTGTCCAATCCTGCAAGATACTTATCATATACAGGAAATGGAAGACGCCCTCCACTTGTTGATGACAGAGCATCAAAGAGGTTTGAAGAAGTTACTACATCAGCGATTGTTGGTATGGCAGGTGCTATTCTTGAGAAAGCCTCTAAACTTACTGTGCTATCAACCTCAACCTATAAACAAGGAGAGATAAAATTATGTATAATAAAAGGGATATTATACAAAACCATAATGTAAGAACATACAACTGTTACCGATGATTGTAATGCAAATTCAGCTCATTCTGTACAACCCACGAGTTACACAGTGGAAGCAAACAAAACAAATAGTCTACCTTAACAGTGAGCTGGCCTGAAGAAGAGGGAACTTCCCAAACTAACATCATATCAAATGTTAGGCGACGAATGCTTTTGTCAGCAAGATACCCCGCAACTTGTGAGACCTGTGCAAGTGCCCTAAAGCAGCAATATTCCAAAAAGTTTCTTGCATAGTTTCTTGGGTGCTTTATGGAATCAGAAGCTTGCATATCAAAGTCATATATCATGTCTTCAATGGAAACGTCAAGAATTCTGTAAGGTAATTAAACAAAAAAAAGCTATTCAACAACATATAATGGAAGCAAATTTAGTGTGGTTAAACTAAGAGAAGCCAAATTTGGTATACGATATTTTTATTTACAAATAAGTACGACAGTGCATCAGCATGTCTGATTATTTCTGTCCACAATAGAAGACATAAGCAAAGAAAAACATTACGACATTTCCATGAAACGGAGAATGCTCAATAGGTTCCCAATCAAGCTAATAACTGGGCAACAGATGATTTAACTCAGTTAAACTATATCAGTTCACGCAATATGTTTCTTTAACTCTAAAATGGAAAACACCCAGTGATCCTAAAGAAAACCTAATGCTGGGAATCTGACTGACTGTCGCATAAATGTTCACGCCACTTCTATTTCTCATAATCTCCACTTTCACACAATGCAATGCAGTTTCCATTCCAACCTACTGAATCCTATGGTTCGCAAAAAAGACTTCGACAGAGAAGTCACAATGCATGCAACAACAGTTGCAGACGCTAGTGCTGAGTACCGCGCAATAAACTAAATCCAGTTCAGATCCAACTTGAACTCATTTCGGACTGCAATTGCCCAAAGTTTTCCTCGACATGCAGGTACAGTGGACTCCTGTACAGCATAGCAGTTGCAAACTAATACCATTTGACATTTCATTGAGGATTGTCACCTCCGTTGCCATGGCTGTTGACTGTAGTTTAGACAGCGGTACTGGTAAGCAATTCCCTAGAAAAGGGAGAACTAAATAAAGAGGATTGTGTTTTCGCAATGATCTAATTCCACAGCAGAATAGTTTGTGCCCGTCGCGCATTAAGTATTCTCAGAAACGTCCGGAACGAGAACTATCTTAACCCCATAACTTATATGAGAAATAAATTGCAACATCCCAGAGAATCATTTCCTCTTCCCGAACTCGAGAACACAGACGCACAATTGTTGAGGACATTACCGGGAGCAACGAGACACGACGGCGCTGGCCATGGGGGAGAGGCCGGCGACGGACGGGCTCTTGCCAGCGGAAGGAGAGCGGTCGGGGTCGTCGTCGTCGTCGCGGCGGGGGACGGGCCACTTGAACGACCCGTCCCGCACGAACCCCTCGAAACCCTCCATTAGCAGATCCCGCGTCCGGCTCATCATCGCCATCCTCCGCCCCGTTCGCCGGATCGCGCAGAGGCGGTTGTGCTTGCCGTGCTCGGGTGATATAACTGCGTAGGGTCTAGGCGGGCTGACGGGGACGGTGGTATAGGCGGTGGGGCGGTGACGAGGGAAGGAAGATGAGACGGGAGAAAGCCCCAAGGCCCCAAACGGGGGAATCACGCCATCCCTTCAAGGCTTGCAGAGGTTTTCGGTTCCAACTAAATTTCCATCATTTATTTATCTCCAGATTGTAACTTATAAATCTATACTTCTACTAGCACACTACCCGTGCGTTGCTACGGCTAGACGAAGTATTCATCTCATATATTTGGAAAATAATTAAAAAAATTATTATTAAATGTAAATGATCGATGAAAACACACATGTTGTCATACTTTGTCAAGTTTCTTTCCGCGGCCTATTAGTTTTCTTTTCAATGTTCATGAAAAAATCATGTGTATAGAAACAATACCGACATAACACTATACAAGCAATGAAATTTCAATTTGTTCATGTTGTTTTTTAATAAAGGTACAATTAGATTTCATTCATAGAAAGCAATGACCCAACTATTCTAGTTGTGTTTCAATATTTTTATACAACACCATAAATTGTTGCTTATATATAAAACACACAGAATTTTCAGTGATTTTAAATATTCACTCAACTCAAGTTTTGTTGTATAAAACACAGTGGTTTTTAGTCCCTTCTAACAACATTTCCTCGGGTCTAGTATGCATTCTGAAGAAAGGCAGATTTAAAAAAGGAACCACATTTGATAATTAACCAAAGCAATCAGATAGAAACTAATGATACAACAAGACTTTAATATCAGTAATATCTGATGGCATCGTATCAATTACTCTTGATAATTCTTAAAGCTTCATTCAACATAGTTTTTTTACGGATTCACCAGCCGCTTTGCTTTACTTCCTTCTTTCCCAAACTCCACATCAGAGGTAGCTGGTCCGATTTAATGATTGGTGCCTAGCCCCAGCCCACTGCACTACTGCATCGGGTACTCCTTTTGTGCTAGAAGCAAGCAAAGCTTCGTGATAGAGGCAGCAGCTGTGGGTAAGCGACCATACCACCATGGGTCCTCTTCAACCTGGACAGTCAACGGGGCGGACAGATGAAGACCGCCAACGGGGTAGGAGGTCTGGCACCACGGCCTGGGATCTAGAACCCTTGCTCACCACCGCCGGCAAGGACGCCACCGACGATGTCGATCCATCCGACGACCATCGGCTAGCGGTGGGGCAAGGCACGAGCGGCCTTGCAAGATCTATTTTGATAATCATGTGTGGAGGATCGGGGTGCAGTCTGAGTGCGTTGCAAGATCTATTTTGATAATCATGTGTGGAGGATCGGGGTGCAGTCTGAGTGCGTTTTTCGTAGCTCATCGATGGTAGGGCACTGCCGCCGGCCAAATTTCGGTTGAATCTCACCGGCTCCATCCTCTGTCCTCGTAGGCCTCCTTCCACTCGATCCCCTCTCGTCCCAGGCTTCCAGCGTCTCTCTCCTGCAGTAGCAGCGCTGCCGCACGCCAGCTAGCATGCACAGGCTCGCGCCCCCTTCCTGTCATGTTCACCTCTCCCTGGCGGCAATCCCCTGAGCCTCGCCCTCTTTCCAATAATCTCAACCGACAGCCACCCCTCTGACCCCTCCTCGCCCTCGAATCCCATCCACATGGTGATGCGCGGCAGCGGAACAACTCTTGCGAAGAAAGGGGATCGAGAGGTCCACCGCTTTGCTACAGAAGACGGAGTCAACCTCGCGGGCGCGACGGAATAAAGCTGGGCAAACCTCCATGCCTCGGCTCTCCAGCTCTTTCTCCACACTCCGAATCTCCGGCTCTTTGTCCATGTAGACATCTTCTCCAGCCGGTGGTCTCAGATCGCAGATTGGGGCTTGAGGAATTTGCGGCGGGAAAGGGGAGATGCCCAGGTCGGGGCGGAAGATCCCGTTCCACTACAACTGAGCCGCCTTATGCCGACGTACCTCTGAGCCTGCGCATCTCCGCGTCCGCCTCCGTGCTCGGCGTCGGTGCGGCGAGTTGGTCAACACAGAGATCAAGAGGCGTTGGGGACATGTGCTCAGATGCGGGACAGACCGGATCTCGGGGCCGCGGGACATTAGCGGCGGAATATATCGTTCCTCAAGCCGGATCAAGGAAGCGGCAGCGCTCGCCGGAGATCGATGGGTGGCTGTGGATGTTTTGATGTATCGTTCGATGGCCGGGGTGCACCTCGCCGGCGGGGTGGGAGGCCAGGGATTGTTTTTCTCTCTCTTCCAACCGGTCGGTCAGTTTACTCCGCGGTGGCATAGGCCTGTAAATTGTGTGAACCCGAGGGGCAAATTTGGAGCGACGTACCTACCTACGTACGGGCCGGTCGCATTGCCGTATTATTTGTAGAGATACTACTATTAAACAAAGTAAACATAAACTTTTTTAAGTCTACCCCGAAAGTGTACCCCGCCTGATTATCCCACGGGGTTATATCTAACGGTTCAACTCAGTCTAATCGGATAAACGTGTGCATTTAGCATTTACATTGACAGAACACGGTCTGGCAGACGAAACCTTCCCCGCGGCGTAGTCCATCCCCAAGGTAAGTGGAGAAAATAACTCCTCAGGATCCCCATCCTTTTCAAGGAGACTTCACATGCCCCGTCGCCCTCGCTCCACGCGCCGCCGCCGCTACGGCGCCTCCTCATAGAACCCATCGGCTCTCTCTCACGACGCTGCACATCTCAGCCCCGGCTGCTGCCGTTCTTCGTCGCCCTCAACCATGGTCGAAGACAGTAGGTCCGCCATCTCTTCAAGCGGTCGTCGTCTGCTCCCACCTTCTGCGCGCACGGGAGCCGCGGTCGACTCCGCTGCCAAGTTCTGCCCTGGTTACCGACGGGCCGCCCGTCTACCTCCTGCACCTTGGACATCTGCAGGCCAACCGCTCCTCCGCACGCCGCCGTCCAAGTGTGCCGCCTCCACCACGGCTCGCCTAAACTGCTGCTGCTGCTGAGCTTTGTCGAAAGTCTGGTTCCATTCCGAGTATCGCATGCATGTCTCCTTTTCATGTCTATACATAATACTGTATCTCTTTATCACTTCTCAGCTTTCATCAGTTTGTGGGTACCGCACTCAATGTTTGTGTTATTGCCTCAGAGAACATGCTTTTGATTTGGAAACATTCAACCAGTATGCCTTGTCTTCCGATGGTATAGAATTATACGATATTCAAATAAATCATGAGTGCAAAAGTAGCAACACGATCTTACACTTGGATTTTTTTTATTGCAGCTAAAGTGTGGGTCTTTAATCTGCTATCATTGGGAGTATGAGAAAGTATCTGAATATTTCTAGAATTTCAGAATTTCAGAACAACAAAGTGATGAGCTGATTTAGGTATGACACGACTCCAATAATCAAATAATTATATTTTATTTATTTGTGAAGCCTAAGGAGCAGCGCTACTACATCATCTGGTTGTTACTTGACATGCAGTTGTTTGTGATGGGTTCGTAACATAGAAAACAAAAATTTCCCTACGCATGAACACAAAAACTGGCCAAGATACTCTACGAGATGGTAGCAACGGATACTCACCCTCGACGACCGTAAGCGGGGATTACGTTCCCGCACAAACGTTGACGATGGAGAGTTGGTGAAGACGCACGTAGTCGACGTAGTCGTTCACTTGACGTAGTCGACGTCGTGGTTCACTTGACGATCACAAGACCGTGTACCCGGCGCCACAAGTGGCAGCGCCCCCGTACTCGCACATACGTGCAGCTTGACGTCGACTCCTCCACGCCCTCGGTCCAGCGGGGCAGCGGAAGAAGGGATCCGCTGGATACTCCTCCACACACTTCTCCAAGTGGGTGAACTACGAACTACAATTCCGGCAGAGCTTCGCTAAGCTAAGACGGAAAGTGGACAGCAACTATGCAAGGGAGGGAGGATCAAGAAGTGTGTCAACAAGGGAGAGAGGGGGGGGGTTATATAGAGGAGGAGGGCAGCCAAGGGGTGGCCGGCCCAAGGGTCTCCTCCCTCTTCATTGCCCCCTCTTCATTCCCTTTTATGGTGATTACTCCCTCATCAACATGAGGTAACCCCCATTTTAATGCATGACATTCATGCCAATTAAAATCACACTTATTGATTTAATAAAACATTTTTATTTTTTTAATATTTGTTAATTCATTCAATTAACAAACATTAACAAATACACCCTTGAGTTATTTCGATATCCCGAAACAGTTTCGGTACTTTTCAGAAACAACCCTTATGATGTCCTGTAATTCGGTCGGAGTATCGTATCCACTCAAAAACGACAACGAGCCTTAAGTGTGTCACCCTACGGTTCGTGAATAACGTGGACATGATCGAGACTCCTCTCCGATCAATAATCAACAGCGGGATCTGGAAATCCATGATGACTCCCACTTACTCAACGATGAACTAGTGATCGTGTGAACCGGTAACGAACATAGTTAATTCCTTTTGTCTCGTGATATTATTACTTGTCCGAGATCCGATCATTTGGTATCAACCATACCTAGTTCGATCTCGTTCCCGACAAGTCTCTTTACTCGTTCCGTGATAATGCATTCCCGTGACCTAGTCACATGCTTGCAAGCTATTCCAATGCAATATCACCGAGAAGGGCCCAGAGAATATCTTTCCGTCATCCGGATGGACAAATCCCACTCTTGATCCATGAGCCTCAACTAATACTTTCAGAGTACCCAAATCAACCTTTATAATCACCCTATTACGGTGTGACGTTTGATATCATCAAAGTACCCTTCCGGTATCAGTGATTAACATGATCTCATGGTCTAAGGATTAGAACTAATTCGCATGAGTTTGATATAGCAATGAACTTGATGACTTGATCGTATTGCTATTCGTACTATGGGTGTGAGTGTTCATCACATCATTCTTCTAATGATATGACCCCGTTATTAACAACATCCAATGTTCATGATCAGGAAACCTTGATCATCAGTTAATCAACGAGCTAGTATAAAAGAGAGGCTTTACTAGGAACCCTTTTAGTTTATTAATCACACAAGTATTAATGTTTCTGATTAATACAATTCTAGCATGAAAAATAAACATCTATTATGAACACGGAATAATATAATAACAACTTTATTATTGCCTCTCGGGCATATTCCTTTCAATCTCCCACTTGCACTAGAGTCAATAATCTAGATTACATAGTGATGAATCTAACACCCATTGAGTTCTGGTGCTGATCATGTTTTGCCTTGGGGAGAGCTTTAGTCAACGGGTCTGCCACATTCAGATCCGTGTGCACTTTGCAAATCTTTACATCACCATCCGCGACATGTTCACGGATGGAGTGAAATCGGCGCTTTACATGCTTGAATTTCTTGTGAGACCTTGGCTCCTGAGTATTGGCTATGGCACCATTGTTGTCACAATAGATAACCATTGGATCCAATGCACTCGAACCACACCCAGTTCGGATATGAACTCCTTCATCCAAACTGCTTCCTCCGCTGCTTCTGAAGCAGCAATGTATTCCGCCTCTGTTGTTGATCTCGCCACCACGCTTTGCTTGGAACTCCTCCAGCTTACCGCTCCTCCATTCATAACAAATACGTACCCGGACTGAGACTTAGAGTCATCCGGATCAGTGTCGAAGCTAGCATCGACGTAACAACTTGCGACGAGCTCTTCTTCACCGCCATATACGAGAAACATATCCTTAGTCCTTCGTAAGTACTTAAGGATATTCTTAACCGCCGTCCAGTGTTCCAAACCTGGATCAGATTGGTACCTACTAGTCAAACTAATAGCATGTGCCACATCTGGTCTTGTACATAACATGGCATACATGATAGAGCCTATGGCAGAGGCATAGGGAATCTTATTCATTTCTTCTCTATCTTCAGCTGTAGCCGGACCTTGAGTCTTACTCAAGATCTTTCCTTGCAACATAGGTAAGAACCCTTTCTTACTATCTTCCATTCTAAACTTCTTTAGAATCTTGTCAAGGTATGTACTTTGCGATAGCCCAATTAAGCGTCTCGATCTATCTCTATAGATTTTGATGCCTAAAATATACGCCGCTTCACCAAGGTCTTTCATTGAAAACTTACTGTTTAAGTAATCTTTTACGCTCTTCAAAAGTTCCGTATCATTTCCAATCAGCAATATGTCATCCACATATAATATTAGAAATGCTACAGAGCTCCCACTCACTTTCTTGTAAATACAAGTTTCTCCATAAGTTTTGACAAATCCAAACCCTTTGATAACTTCGTCAAAACGGAGATTCCAACTCCGGGATGCTTGCTTCAGTCCATAAATGGATCGCTGAAGCTTGCATACCTTGTCAGCATCCTTAGGATCAAGAAAACCCTTGGGATGTACCATGTACAACTCTTCCTCAATGTTACCATTAAGGAACGCGGTTTTCACATCCATCTGCCAAATTTCGTAATCAAAAAATGTAGCAATTGCTAACATAATCCTAACAGACTTTAGCATCGCTACGGGTGAGAAAGTCTCATCGTAGTCAATTCCTTGAATTTGTCGGAAACCTTTTGCGACAAGTCGTGCTTTATAGACGGTCACATTACCATCAGCGTTTGTTTTCTTCTTGAAAATCCATTTATTCTCAACGGCCTTTCGGTCATTGGGAAGTTCCACCAAAGTCCATACTTGGTTTTCATACATGGATTCCATTTCGGATTTCATGGCTTCATGCCATTTGTTGGAATCTGGGCTCATCATCGCTTCATCATATGTCGCAGGGTCATCGTTCTCAACAATGGCATTTACGACAAGATCACCGTACCATTCAGGAGCAGCGCGTGTTCTTGTCGACCTGCGAGGTTCGGTAGTATCCTCTTTTGGAGTTTCATGATCTTTATCATTAGCTCCCACTTCATTTGGTGAAGTCACCACCGGAACGGTTTCCGGCGCTGCGCCACTCGCCAATTCATGAAGAGGAGGTTCAATAACCTCATCGAGTTCTACCTTCCTACTATTCACACCTTTCGAGAGAAACTCCTTCTCCAAAAAGGATCCGTTCTTAGCAACAAACACTTTGCCTTCGGATCTGTGATAGAAGGTGTACCCAATTGTTTCTTTAGGGTATCCTATGAAGACACATTTTTCCGCTTTGGGTTCGAGTTTATCAGGCTGAAGTTTCTTCACATAAACATCGCATCCCCAAACTTTTAGAAATGACAGCTTAGGTTTGTTTCCAAACCACAATTCATACGGTGTCGTTTCAACGGATTTAGATGGAGCCCTATTTAAAGTGAAAGCGGTTGTTTCTAGCGCATAACCCCAAAAAGATAGTGGCAGATCGGTAAGAGACATCATAGACCGAACCATATCCAATAAGGTACGGTTACGACGTTCGGATACACCATTTCGTTGTGGCGTTCCAGCGGGAGTGAGTTGTGAAACTATTCCACATTCTCTCATATGTGCGCCAAACTCGTAACTAAGATATTCTCCTCCATGATCAGATCGTAGAAATTTAATCTTTCTGTTACGATGATTTTCTACTTCACTCTGAAATTCTTTGAACTTTTCAAACGTTTCAGACTTGTGTTTCATTAAGTAAATATACCCATATCTACTTAAGTCATCAGTGAAAGTAACAAAATAACGATATCCACCACGCGCCGGCACACTCATAGGTCCACATACATCGGTATGTATGATTTCCAATAAGTCTGTCGCCCGTTCCATTGAACCGGAAAACGGCGTTCTAGTCATCTTGCCCATAAGGCATGGCTCGCATGTTTCAAATGATTCATAATCAAGTGATTCCAGAAGTCCATCCGAATGAAGTTTCTTCATGCGTTTAACACCAATATGACCTAAACGGCAGTGCCACATGTATGCGGCTATATCATCATTTGACTTAATTCTTTTGGCATTCATGTTATGAATATGTGTTTCATTACTATCAAGATTCAAAAGAAATAAACCTTTCTTCTCAGGTGCATGTCCATAAAAGATATTATTCATATAAATCGAACAACCATTGTTCTCAGACTAGAATGAATAATTGTCTCGCATTAAACAAGATCCAGAAATAATGTTCATGCTCAACGCAGGCACCAAATAACATTTATTCAGGTTTAAAACTAATCCAGATGGTAAATGTAGAGGCAGTGTCCCGACGGCGATCACATCAACTTTTGATCCATTGCCGACGCACATCGTGACCTCATCCTTCGCAAGTTGCCGCTTATTCTTTAGCCCCTGTTTCGAGTTACATATGTGAGCAACCGAACCAGTATCAAATACCCAGGTGCTATTGCGACTACTAGTAAGGTACACATCAATAACATGTATATCATATATACCTTTGTTAATCTTCCCGTTCTTCTTATCCGCCAGATACTTTGGGCAGTTGCGCTTCCAGTGCCCCATTTCCTTGCAGTAGAAACACTCAGTTTCAGGTTTAGGACCAGCCTTGGGTTTCCTCTCAGAACCGGCAACAGATTTGCCGTCCTTCTTGTTTCTACCCTTGGACTTATTATCCTTTCTACCTCTCTTGAAACTAGTGGTCTTATTGACCATCAACACTTGATGTTCATTTTTGATCTCCACTTCTGCAGTCTTAAGCATTGAGAGAAGCTCGGGGAGAGACTTCCTCATGCCCTGCATGTTGTAGTTCATCACAAAGCTTTTGAAGCTAGGTGGGAGAGATTGGAGAACCCGATGTATTCCCAACTCATTGGGAATCATTATTCCCAAAGAGATGAGCTTATCGGCGTACCCAGACATTTTGAGTACGTGCTCGCTAATGGAGCTGTTCTCTTCCATCATGCAGCTAAAGAACTTTTCTGAAGCATCATAACTCTCCACGGCAGTATGGGAGTCGAAGATCAGTTTCAACTCTCCCATTGTATCATAAGCGTTGCTGTTCTCGAAACGTTTTCGTAGCTCCGGCTCAAGTCCATACAGTATGCCGCAATGAACTAAACTGTGGTCCTCCTTACGAGTCAGAAAAACATTTTTCTCTTCATCGGGAGCATCTTCTGCAGGCGGGTTACCTAGCGGTGCCTCAAGCACATAGCCCTTTTGAGAGGCATTGAGGAGGATCCTCAAGTTAAGTGCCCAATTGGTGAAGTTGCTACCGTTGGTGGCTAGTTTTTCTTTCTCCATGAACGCATTGAAATTCAGAGCAGGTGGTGCCATGATCTACAAATTATTTGCAAAGTTAACTTAGACTAAGTTCATAATAGAATGAGTTCAGGTTAAATCAAATTCTATGTGAACTCCCACTTAAAAACAACATCCCTCCTAGTTTTCTTAAGTGATTACACGAACCAAATCCACTATACCGCAACCGATCATCACGTGCAACGGTATAGTTTCAAAGGCGAACATCACCATGTTCATCATATCAACCATATGACTCATGTTTAACCTTTCGGTTCGTGTTCCGAGACCATGTCTGTACATGCTAGGCTTGCCAAGTAGAACCATAACATTTGCGTGTGTAAAACTGTCTTACACCCGTCATATGTGAACGTAGAGTCTATCACACCCGATCATCACGAGGTGTCTCAAAACGACGAACTTTCGTGATGGTGCATGTTATGGGAGAACACATTTTATCTTGATATTTATGTGAGAGGGATCATCTTATAATGCTACTGCGCGATCAAATCTAAGCAGAATAAGATGCATAAAAGGATAAACATCACATGCATATATAATGTGATATGATATGGTCCTTCATGCACTCGATCTCCATCTTGTGCATCATGGCATGATCTCCATCATTCCGCCGGCGTAGCACCAAGGTCCATGGCGCGCCACCTTGGTTGTCTTCCTTCATTACAATATATCACTTGGATATATATATACGGCACGCAGGCCATTTAAATGTAAAGACAACCATATGGCTCCTGCCGGTTGTTTATAACTTACAAAAAGGATCATCGCATACAATTTGTAACATAAATAATTTGACCATATCACATCACATGCCCTGCAAAAACAAGTTAGACGTTTCTAATTTGTCTTGCATATTTTACGTGGTTTGGGGCTTTCTAGGAAGAACCGTTCTTACCTACGAACAAGAACCACAACGGTGATAAAAATATTATCAACAACTCTTTGTAAAATAGATCATAACTATAGTGGGAGAAACGTACACCCGCAAAGCCACATATGCCGAAGCATGTCAAGTGTGGGACAAGTCTCGTGAACGCGGTCACGTAAGGTTAGTCTCGGGCAGCTTCAATCCCACTATGCCACTATGATCCAAAATACCAAAAAATTGCAATAACATGATCATCAACGCCCACATCCACATGTGTTCTAACCGTGCAAACCAACTACGCATAGAGATGGCTCTGATACCACTGATGGGTTCGTAGCATAGAAAACAAAAATTTTCCTACGCATGAACACAAAAACTGGCCAAGATACTCTACGAGATGGTAGCAACGGATACTCACCCTCGACGACCGTAAGCGGGGATTACGTTCCCGCACAAACGTTGACGATGGAGAGTTGGTGAAGACGCACGTAGTCGACGTAGTCGTTCACTTGACGTAGTCGACGTCGTGGTTCACTTGACGATCACAAGATCGTGTACCCGGCGCCACAAGTGGCAGCGCCCCCGTACTCGCACACACGTGCAGCTTGACGTCGACTCCTCCACGCCCTCGGTCCAGCGGGGCAGCGGAAGAAGGGATCCGCTGGATACTCCTCCACACACTTCTACAAGTGGGTGAACTACGAACTACAATTCCGGCAGAGCTTCGCTAAGCTAAGACGGAAAGTGGACAGCAACTATGCAAGGGAGGGAGGATCAAGAAGTGTGTCAACAAGAGAGAGAGGGGGGGGTTTATATAGAGGAGGAGGGCAGCCAAGGGGTGGCCGGCCCAAGGGTCTCCTCCCTCTTCATTGCCCCCTCTTCATTCCCTTTTATGGTGATTACTCCCTCATCAACATGAGGTAACCCCCATTTTAATGCATGACATTCATGCCAATTAAAATCACACTTATTGATTTAATAAAACATTTTTATTTCTTTAATATTTGTTAATTCATTCAATTAACAAACATTAACAAATACACCCTTGAGTTATTTTGATATCCCGAAACAGTTTCGGTACTTTTCAGAAACAACCCTTATGCTGTCCTGTAATTCGATCGGAGTATCGTATCCACTCAAAAACGACAACGAGCCTTAAGTGTGTCACCCTACGGTTCGTGAATAACGTGGACATGATCGAGACTCCTCTCCGATCAATAATCAACAGCGGGATCTGGAAATCCATGATGACTCCCACTTACTCAACGATGAACTAGTGATCGTGTGAACCGGTAACGAACATAGTTAATTCCTTTTGTCTCGCGATATTATTACTTGTCCGAGATCCGATCATTTGGTATCAACCATACCTAGTTCGATCTCGTTCCCGACAAGTCTCTTTACTCGTTCCGTGATAATGCATTCCCGTGACCTAGTCACATGCTTGCAAGCTATTCCAATGCAATATCACCGAGAAGGGCCCAGAGAATATCTTTCCGTCATCCGGATGGACAAATCCCACTCTTGATCCATGAGCCTCAACTAATACTTTCAGAGTACCCAAATCAACCTTTATAATCACCCTATTACGGTGTGACGTTTGATATCATCAAAGTACCCTTCCGGTATCAGTGATTAACATGATCTCATGGTCTAAGGATTAGAACTAATTCGCATGAGTTTGATATAGCAATGAACTTGATGACTTGATCGTATTGCTATTCGTACTATGGGTGTGAGTGTTCATCACATCATTCTTCTAATGATATGACCCCGTTATTAACAACATCCAATGTTCATGATCAGGAAACCTTGATCATCAGTTAATCAACGAGCTAGTATAAAAGAGAGGCTTTACTAGGAACCCTTTTAGTTTATTAATCACACAAGTATTAATGTTTCCGATTAATACAATTCTAGCATGAAAAATAAACATCTATTATGAACACGGAATAATATAATAACAACTTTATTATTGCCTCTCGGGCATATTCCTTTCAGTTTGTTCTTGAGGAATTGTTTTTTAACAGAAGTGATAGTCATATGACTTATTTACACTTTTGTCTTTGTGTTCATTTCATGTTGATGAGAGACGAAATATATTCAGTACTTCTTGCAAAGATATATCACTAAGCTAAAACATTCTTATGGGTTACACAATTTTTCTAGCTTAACGGAGATAATGTTTACTTGTAATGTGTTTGCAGAGAGAGATAAGGGCAAGAAATATGTTTCCTGTTTCTTTGTTGAGTGCATTTGTCTCACTAGGATGGTTCCATAATCAATTCTTACTTTTATTTTGATTGTAGTTATTATTTTGGATGCGCTGCTCTTTACAAGAGAGCATCAAGCGCTGGCAATTAGATCTCATGGTTGCAAGATTGATCTTTTTAGAGGTAATATATCTATGGCGTTATGAAAGTATACCGCTATTTTGTTTCTTGTGCTTCTATGGGCCATGCTCTGGACGCCCTTGTTTGTTTACGGAAACATGGGGACTCATTGATTGGAAACAGGGGTGAGGGATAACAATATTGTTTCGGCAATCTATTAACCATAGAAATATGATACATCGACATGCGGCTTTTCATATGGCGTTATGACTCTAATTTTATATATAAGAATTTCTCAGATTTCCTATAGTATGGTGCAAGCATGAGTTCATATACATTTTAGTTATGATGCCGACTTGGCCTAAGAAATGGACTGGTTTCGAAATTGATCCTCCTTTTCCGCTAAGTTTTCAGGTCAAAGAATTGGAAGGGGCCCTAGAAAAGCATATGGGGCGAGAAGGATACTAAAACCGTTGAGTAAGTTCTTCTACTCTAGGTATCGACCTAGGTACATAATATAGTTGTGTGCTCCAGCTGTTAAATATTCCTGCTATTTATTACATTTTTTGCCATTATATGTTGTTGATATTTGGTCTATCATTCCAGCAGTAACATTTCAAAATACAACCTGAGCAATGTGTTTTCTCCTCCCTACAAAATACAATTGGCTGCAGTACACATTCGCATACTAGATGACATGAATGTGCACGGTTGCAATGACAGTGTGTGCAGCACTGTTTAGCCAAGTCGTTTAGAGTACCATTGGCTCGAACTGTTCGAGAGTCCTTCCTCGTGAATGTCAAGTGACTCTGCCTTTCAATAATGTGCAGTTGCCAAGTGTTCTGTCGAGATGAACTATGGAGGTGCTGCTATACATATAAATAAAGAGGTGGTCTATAATTTCAGTGTTTTCAAGTGAACTGTTCGAGCCAATGGTACTCTAAACGACTTGGCTAAACAGTGTTGCACACACTGTCATTGCAACCGTGCACATTCATGTCATCTAGTATGTGAATGTGTACTGCAGCCAATTGTATTTTGTAGGGAGGAGAAAACACATTGCTCAGGTTGTATTTTGAAATGTTACTGCTGGAATGATAGCCCAAATATCAACAACATATAATGGCAAAAAATGTAATAAATAGCAGGAATATTTAACAGGTCGAGCACACAACTATATTATGTACCTAGGTCGATATCTAGAGTAGAAGAACTTACTCAACGGTTTTAGTATCCTTCTCGCCCCATATGCTTTTCTAGGGCTCCTTCCAATTCTTTGACCTGAAAACTTAGCGGAAAAGGAGGATCAATTTCGAAACCAGTCCATTTCTTAGGCCAAGTCGGCATCATAACTAAAATTTATATGAACTCATGCTCGCACCATACTATAGGAAATCTGAGAAATTTTTATATATAAAATTAGAGTCATAACGCCATATGAAAAGCCGCATGTCGATGTATCATATTTCTATGGTTAATAGATTGCCGAAACAATATTGTTATCCCTCACCCATGTTTCCAATCAATGAGTCCCCATGTTTCCGTAAACAAACTAGGGCGTCCAGAGCATGGCCCATAGAAGCACAAGAAACAAAATAGCGGTATACTTTCATAACGCCATAGATATATTTCCTCTAAAAAGATCAATCTTGCAACCATGAGATCTAATTGCCGGCGCTTGATGCTCTCTTGTAAAGAGCAGCGCATCCAAAATAGTAACTACAATCAAAATAAAAGTAAGAATTGATTATGGAACCATCCTAGTGAGACAAATGCACTCAACAAAGAAACAGGAAACATATTTCTTGCCCTTAGCTCTCTCTGCAAATACATTACTGCAAGTAAACATTATCTCCGTTAAGCTAGAAAAAATGTGTAACCCATAAGAATGTTTTAGCTTAGTGATATATCTTTGCAAGAAGTAATGAATATATTTCTTCTCTCATCAACAGGAAATGAACACAAAGACAAAAGTGTAAATAAGTCAAGTAACAACCAGAATGATCACTTCCGTTTTAGCTTAGTGATATATGTTTTAGCTTAGTGATATATCTTTGCAACAATGACTATCACTTCCGTTAAAAAACAATTCCTCAAGAACAAACAACTGTATGTCAGGCTTCACAAATAAATAAAAATATAATTATTTGATTATTGGAGTCGTGTCATACCTAAATCAGCTCATCACTTTGTAGTTCTGAAATTTTGTAATTCCAGAAATATTCAGATACTTTCTCATACTCCCAATGATAGCAGATTAAAGACCCACACTTTAGCTGCAATAAAAAAAATCCAAGTGTAAGATCGTGTTGCTACTTTTGCACTCATGATTTATTTGAATAATATCGGATAATTCTATACCATCGGAAGACAAGGCATACTGGTTGAATGTCTCCAAATCAAAAGCATGTTCTCTGAGGCATTAACACAAATATTGAGTGCGGTACCCACAAACTGATGAAAGCTGAGAAGTGATAAAGAGATATCAGGTATAGACATGCATGCGATACTCGGAATGGAACCAGACTTTCGACAAAGCTCAGCAGCAGCAGCAGTTTAGGCGAGCCGTGGTGGAGGCGGCACACTTGGACGGCGGCGTGCAGAGGAGCGATTGGCCTGCAGATGTCCGAGGTGCAGGAGGTAGACGGGCGGCCCGTCAGTAACCAGGGCAGAACTTGGCAGCGGAGTCGACCGCGGCTCCCGTGCGCGCAGAAGGTGGGAGCAGACGACGACCGCTTGAAGAGATGGAGGACCTACTGTCTTCGACCATGGTTGAGGGCGACGAAGAACGGCGGTAGCCGGGGCTGAGATGTGCGACGTCGTGAGAGAGAGCCGATAGGTTCTATGAGGAGGCGCCGTAGCGGCGGCGGCGCGTGGAGCGAAGGCGACGGGGCATGTGAAGTCTCCTTGAAAAGGATGGAGATCCTGAGGAGTTATTTTCTCCACTTACCTCGGGGATGGACTACGCCGCGGGAAAGGCTCCGTGTTCTGCCAATGTAAATGCTAAATGCACGCGTTTATCCGATTAGACTGAGCTGAACCGTTAGATATTACCCCATGGGACAATCTGGTGGTGTTAATCAGGTGGGGTACACTTTCGAGGTAGACTTAAAAAAGTTTATGTTTGCTTGTTTAATAGTATATAGATGGACAAGCATCCCTAATTAAATTGTAAATAGTATGCTTTGTGTATTTAAATTTTGATGAGACGTGCGTTGCACGTGCAAACTTACTAGTATGTTAAAATACCGTTGGATCTAGTTTCTCTTTGATAAGATACTATTTAGTTAATGTTTTCATAATTTTTTTAACTGTTGAGTATTAATATGTGACCCACTGGAATGGCGTTCAGATAAGGATGCATATAATTGGGTGATGTCAGTTTTTCTTGCGGCTGCCACTTGTAAAATATATTAAAATATCGATGGATCTTGTTTCTTTCGATAAGATAATTTTTGGTTAATGTTTCTTATGATTTTTTGGCTGTTGAGTCCAAACATGTGGTTCACTGGAATGGCGTCCAGATGATGTAAGAGCTTCAGCGCGTCGGAAGACAAATAGAATTGATCTTTTGATGCGCCCGGAGGGTTCAAAATGTGAAGCACAATGGGAGATTAAAGGTATGGTTCAAAAATTTTATGAGGACTTTTTTCTTCTAAAACTTGTACTTCAGTGGATGCAGTTCTTGACGCTATACCCTCCAAGGTGACGGTTGATATGAATGAGGACCTCTGTAAATCGTACACTGATGAGAAATGAGTAACATCATCCGGACTAGTACCATAAGAACTCGCACTACATCTTTCTAATAAAAACACCAACATATGGGCGATATGAGTAAAGTTACTTTAAAAGTATATAAAAATAAAAATATTCATGGATGTTTGAGAGGTTAAGAGAACAATTAATATGAAACTTAGAAAGTAAAAAAAGAAATGTCATAGTCTATAAATTAACGATATTATGATGGTTCTTTGAGTAATCCAATGATCACACGCAATCACAAAGCAGATGAACTATAGGGGGAGGGGAATAAATAGCCAACACAACAAGGAAGGATATTACCTACTCAAATCTCGAAAAAAATCTACTTAAAAACTTTTCAGAAGTCTCACAAACTAAAGTATGTGTCCAAAAAAACACCAACCGGAACTTCCAAGTTTAAGAGCTTGGGTGACCTAGACTTTTCAAGGGGTAACCTAGGTAATAGAGTGTCATTCCGAAACCTCCTAGTGGTCTTGTCTATTGGTCTACCACGTACAAAGTTAGTGACCCAAAAGTATGACCTTATTAGGACATATAAGAGAGGTTTATTCAAAACAATTGAGCTAGAACTTCACTTTTGCTCAATGTTATCATTCATCCGCATCTTGGATGTACTGCTTAAGCAATAACTTAGTTAGATCAAGTTAGTCTAAATCAGAACCTTTGAATGGGTTCATTCAGCTAGCATTGAGCCAAATTGAATATTGAGGCACCTTTTTTTGTTTAGACTCCCGGAGTAGGATCTATTTGGACCCTCTAGGTCTATGATCTTTTTAAGGTTTTGATCTTTAGGGTGTAGTCAACTGGCATCTTCCAAGAATTACCTTTAACTTTATAGCAAATGGTTTTAAAAAATATGAAACCTTTAACCGAGGTTGTGCATAGTTGCCAAGGAGGAATCTTCTATGTGTATAAGCCACCTCCGCTCTTTGGTGAAATGCCTCTTGACCAATTACATCCTGTGGTGCCTGTTTTGTCCCTCTTGTGTGAGGCAGAAATCATTGTGAGGGCGAAATCTTGTGAGAGGGGGAAATATTGTTGTTTTGATTTTTTATTAAACATTCAATCAAGGAATCTTCTCCTAGTCAAAGATCAAGCTATCGTTACTCTTGGAGGTTGACGCTTTTATATGGGGGTAATCATTAATCGAGTCTTGAACTTTACAAAGGTTAGAGATCGTCTATCGCGAGTGAAGATCTACGATTGGTTAAGGGGCCAGGCTTTGCATTTTCAGTAGTCATGCCATGAGCAATGAGGTGAACTTAATATAGTGAATCCATAACTACGATTTTTTTGCCAAAAGATGTTGTGATAAATGGATAGAATCTGAGAAGCAATGCTTATACAGCAATCTGCTAGGATAAGTGGCCCTAGGCAATTGACGCCTCTCTTGATGTCTCACAAGGAGACATGTGTATGAGTTAGCTATTTGTCGAAGTAATTATGGAGAAAGGGGAAATAAACATAATATTTTTCTAGCATTCAACCATGATGCCTACCGTGGTTCATGATAGAAACACACCTCCCCCATCCTAACTCGCTGGTCTTGGGAGAATGACCAATCTGGCCATCTGACCATACATATTTATTATATATATAGTGGTTACACTTGTTGCCTCTACTTACAGAACTCCTGTATTACAAGAGTCAGACACAAACTCGTAGCCCACAACAAGAATATATATTCAACATAAATTACAACAACATTTACTTTGGTGATATGGCCTTTGCAACCTTCAACTCGTCTTATGTGACCTCCATGCTCTCCTAGGACTTGTGTCTTCTCCTTGCATCTTGAGTCCACTTGCGGTTGTGCTCCTTGGCAATTATAAAGATGTGAAGCATTTATCCCCTAACCACCATCTTTGATCCTAGCATGATCCTCAAGGACCTCAAATCTCTTTCACCTCTAGAGATTTGTCATTAGCCTTGTTTCATTCCCCCCTACGAAACTGTAAAAGAACTCGCTACAAACTTGATGTAGAAGCTATTTTAACATCCCTAGTGGCAGTATGCTCATTAAATAAAGTGAGTTTCTATAGTGTCGGATTTGCTTTGTGATTCATGCACCTACACTACTACAGATCAGGCCTTCACACATGGTCATTTTGGCCCATCACACATTGTTGACTAAACCGTCTCTATGCATGGGTGTGCGATAGGAGAGTACTACGCAAACGGGTTATTTAAACCATGTGCAATAGGGAAAACTTCGCCCAGACGAGTTTATTGTTAATCGTTTGTGATAGTTTGGGCTATGACAGATGACTATTTGTGCATTTTGTCTGCCTTATTTTATGATCACAAACGCTTTTATACACAAACTGGTGTATGCTGATGTACTATCACACACGTTTGATTATTAATTGAGCGGTGTGCTAGTTGCGTCCACCGTGTATGTTTTATGATGTATTTTTTGCAGCTGTATCTTGATGACACTATGAATGTGCCACTTCCTTGGGACTCTAAGTGCAGAGTGTTGTAGCAAGAGTAAATTTTCCCCATGAGGGAACTCGGGGTTTATATCAAACTCTCGGGGAATAGTCAAAAAAAGCTCTCTTCATTCTTATTAGGCAACCTACAAAACAATCTCCTTGTCTTGCGTCCCCGACTCTCGAGGGGTTATCAAGCACAAGGTGTGAATGTAAGTAAATAAAAAATAAAAATAAATAAATAACAATGCAATAAAATAAATATGATGCGTGTAAGGTAAACTAAAGCTACATGCAACTTAAATGATATGGTAAATGCGTTTTTGGGTTTTTTCTATGATTGTATGAAAGTAAATATGTTTTTGTATTTTCGGATTTAATTAAGGATGAATTTTAAAAGACATGTGCAAAGCGTTGGAAAGGTGTTTCTTATGATTAAAATTGGACTGGGGTTCATGGGTTCACTTGTCTACTCTCTCATAAAGTTGTGGTGGCATTAAGCGCAAGATAGATGACTGAAAAACCGACATGATTTTTATTATATTAACTTGATAATATTCATATGGGCATCACGTCCTAAATTTAAGATGATGCAACACATCTTACTTATACTCCACTAGAAAGGAATACAATTCAAGCAATCTAATATTAAGAATTAACAGAGTATAGCCTTAGGTAGTTTGACATGATATAGAATATCAAATATGCTACCGCTTGGACATATTACAATAGAACTATCCCTATGCAAGTCGCTTGGAATTCTCAACTGTTACTAAGAAATTATAGCACATGCATTCTTTTTATCCCTAGTGAGGTAACCGTGGATTGGTAAAAACCATAGCAGATCATGAATACTGTTCACTATTTACTACTACTACCTAGTTACTCCATCTAATACACATCATCCCCCTCTCGTGCTCTCGCATACATGTTCGATCAGAACAAGTAATAAAAATGGTAATAATATGCATCTATTCATACATCAAGAACATAATAACATATCACATCTCATAGATCATCCAATAAAATAAAGATCCACCACATAGGAATTACATTATATGTGTCATAATCATGTTAAGCAGCTCATATGGCATCTAAACATTGAAACATAAGAGAGAAATAGATCAAGCTACTGCCACAAACCCATAGTCCAGAGGTGGAGTACACTCTCTTCATGGCGGTGTCGATGGTGGTGATGTCGGAGAGGTTGGAGAAGCATCCGGGGGCGACTCCGGCAGCATTTCCCCCTCCAATCTTTGATGGAACAGCCTCTGTTTTTATGTTTCATGTTTATCCGTTGCCTCCTCAAGGGAACGCCTCGGTAGGTCTTTATATAGTTGTTTTTAGGTCAATCTGAGGATCCTAGGATGAAGATGGACAACATCAGAGCTTCGATGGCCAAACGACACTAGGTGGCGTGGCCTGGCCTAGGCCCACGCCACCTGTGCTCGTTTGGGCCTTGTGGCCCACCTCGTTGACTCTTGTGCTCCAGAAGGTTCTCGTGATGAAATATTAACGCCCAAAAAATTCCCAGGTCAATTTAATTTTGGGAAGGTTCCTGAAACATCAAAATACGCAAAACATGGATTTCCGATTTGGCAGAGTTATAACCAAAATAAGGGGGATCGATGGAAAATCCCCATAAATCAATGCAAAAGTGATTATAACAACTAATAGCATCTTTATATGTTGGAATATGCATTAATAAACTACAAAGTTCATGCATGTATTTTGCATGCATCAACATCCCCAAGCTTAACCCATGGTCGTCCTCGAGTATGAAGGTGATAAAAGTAACCAAGAACTTTGGAGTTTATTGCTTCTATGAAAATAACAAGTAGTAATACATATGATCAATGATTCAATCTTTAATGAACAACAACAAGCAAATGAGATATCAAGTGATACTTCTAATTCAACTTAATAACAAAGTGCAAAAATAAATGAAAGTACTATGGACATTAAACATGCAAGTGCTTGTGCTTGGAACTTTTTTCTTTCTTTTCTTCTTTCTTCTATTTCCTTTTCTTTTGAACAAGTAGCCATTGAAACTAAGTAGGGAATATATGTGCCAAGATTTGATGCTAAAGAGAAAATAAATTTTAGAATTGTGCAACCCAAGTCAACGGTAGTGAAGAGAAAATATGGTTCACATGATCAACACCTTACTAGTTGTAAGTATCATACCCCGTTGTTAATAGTACCTTCCACCACATACTACTAAACTTTAGAATTACCATAGTTTTCATTGTGTGCATATAGTTTCAACCAAGTACTCGCAAAGGGGTACCTCCATGCCACCTATACACATTGCCTTTTGGATTTTTAATATTTTTGCAAAGGCAATACATACCAGGATGATTGGAAAATAGACAAATGACCTCCTCTTAAAGTACCAACTGAGTAGTAAATTAAACTTGTTTAAGCTAATGAGGAAGTCCATGCTGAAACTTCTACCATGATTAAGCATGGTTTCGGTTAGCGGCCCAATGCTCTTCTCTAACAAATATGCACACTCGAATCTTAACATGATAATGCCCACACATTTGACATCGAAAAGTTATGCATAACCCAAGGTGTATGACAACAACATAATGAACGTTGAAAGTCTTATTCCATGATAGCATGGTTGAAAGAGCATTTCCCGAGTAAATGATATTTTGGTGTTTGTTGTCAACACTCGAGGTATTAACCTTGTTTTTAGTATTGAGGGTTTCTTTGGTTAATGCTCGATGTTTATCGGCCCCTCAAAAGTGAAAAGATCGAAGCAACGATGACCTAGATTTTTGGTTGTGTAATTTACATCTCCGTATTATCAAGAGGGGTTGCTCGATGAAAATCTGGGGTGAAATCATTTTGGTACAAAATTCACATGCACCCCCTTTGCAATTTGTTGGAGAGAACTCTTCAGAATTCTTGTTGTTGGAGATTTTCTGGGAGGAGATTCCGGCCTGAAAAGGCTGGAGACTTTGGTCCTGAGCTGGAGACTCTGATCTATCCAAAATACATCTACTTTTCCAAGTATTTTTCTCATGGTTTTGCTCCGGAATCTCACCATATATGAAATAAGCCTGCAGAATTTAATTTTGTTTTTAGCAGAAACACCTTTTTGTCATTTTTGTGTTGGAAACGATGGAAATAAATTCGAGGGAAAATACCACCGAAGTTTTTATGGAAAAGAAGCATATTGAGACGAAAGAGGGGACGAGAGTCCGCATGGCTCGCAAATGAGATCAAGTGGCGTGACCTGCTGGTGTGGCCGCGCCACCTGGGTCCGTTTGGGCCTCGGTGGCCGGTTCCGCCTATCCTTCGACGTGACCCCCTATATATTGGAAAAAAACCTATTCCCAGAAGGGCGGATTTTAACGAGGTCTAGAGCGCCGGCGGAATCACGATCTTCATTTTCGGAGGCTGTAGGATCCTAATCTCCACTCCGGAGAAGGGGATTTCAAGGGGCTTCTTCATCACCATCATCACCGCCACCATCTTCATCCACCATGTGCTTGTTCTCCATCACCACGAGTGAGTAATCCTCTATAGGCATGTGAGGTCCATGGGATTGGATGAGATTGATCATGTAATCATTCATAATAGTCGAGATTTGAGGGGTTTATATTGTAGATGTTCCCGTATCAGTGTTTATGCACCTTTGCTATGTTTAGTGCTTGTTACTAGGGCCCTACTGACATGATTTCAGTACCAAACTTTTATTGCTTCATCATATATATGAGTTTGGTGCATACCTGCAAAGTGTATTACTAGCTACTCTGTTAATCCGGCGACCCCCTTGATGACAGATGGGGATATCAATGGGTGGCATGTTTAGTTTTAGGGATATTGTGTGTTCATGGAGTGTTACTGCATTGTTTTGGACTATTCCATAAGGGTAGACCTTAATTATATGTAGACCTTAAATGGCTTCCGGTGAATCTGGGCATATAGGACAATAGATGTATGTTAATTTTCCTTGATTGTTATGCATACTAATATTTGGGACACACACCTACATTTATACATGTGAAGGGAATTAGAGATGAACTTGAGTCAAATATGATATATGATCAATCTTATCCATGCAACGCCTCGTTATGATCTCATGCCTACGCTTTTAATCTCTGAGTTACACATTTTCCTTTCTGGTGAAAACTGGAAATTTGCTGTTACTATTTGCTGCTGAAATTACTGCTTTGCTTGAACTGCTATAATCACAACTTGCTGTTTAAGAATATTGATATACAGGTGTGGTTGAGAGTGACGTCTCAATTGCTTAAGTCTTGCTAATATTCTTGTTTGCTCCCCTTGAGTCGAACTATAAATTTGGGTAATACTTTCCATTGAAGATTTCAGCAATCCCCTACACTTGTGGGTATCAAGACATTTTCTAGCGCCGTTGCTGGGGAGCCTAGCTTTATTGGTAAGACCACTTGTTATCATCTACTGCTAAACTTATTCATTATCATCATGGGAAAGAGTAAGGATATTACTGCGAAGGAGATCATGCCTTCAACTACTCGCCGAGGTACGAATTTACCTTCAAGACCGATTTTTTAACCTGCTATTGCTTCTGCTATTATGAACAAATCTGCTGCTTTGCATAGTTCACCTCTATATAAGATGTCTATGCCTACTAATACTGATAATGAACGGTCAGATGATAGTATGGATGATGAAGTCGCAAATGATTCATCCAACCCATCATCCAAGAAAAATTCTGAACTAGATAAAAAAACTTCTAAGGCTAATGCTATTAAAGCGCTTTCGCCTGAATCTATTGCTACCTTTAGTAGAGATTTTGTTGAATGTAGTTTGAGTGATCTTGATGAATTTAATTATATGATAAACACTGCATTAGGAGATTTCTTATATCCTATTGATACAAAAAATTGAGATACCAATAGTCTACATAAAAGATCCTGATTAAGAATTTTCTTATATCCTCCTATTTTGCCCGGAGGAAGGACGAGGACCAAACGGGAGCTGGAGAGGGGCCGGAGGGCACCCTCACCACCAGGGGGCGCGGCCCAGGCCCTGGCCGCGCCCACCTATGGTGAGGCCCCCCTGGTCCACTCCTGACGACGCCCCTTCGCCTATAAGAAGCCTCGGGATGGAAAACCCTAGAACAATCGGCGAAATTTCCAGAAGAGTTCCACAGCTCCGCCACCACCGCCGACGAATTTTGGGTGACAGAAGTCTCTATTCCGGCACCCTGCCGGGACGGGGAAGTGCCCCCGGAGCCATCTCCATAAGTCTCCATCGCCGTCTCCGCCGTCTCCATCGACCTCACCGCCATCTCCATCAACCTTGTTGTCTCCTATATTGAGGAGGGAGTAGTTCTCACCCGGGGCTAAGGGCTCTACCGGTAGCTATGTGGTTCACCTCTCTCTCCCATGATGTGATCTTTATGTGATCGTAAGCTTTGTATCTAGTTGAATTGGTAGATGCTATTATTCAGATATTATGCTACTCCCGTGCTTTATATTTGTAATCTCCGGAGATACCTTGTATCATGGTGTGAAGGTGACTAGTGTGCGCATCAATAGTATCTTTTTGGTTAATGTCTCTATGAATTGTTGGTGTTTGTTGGAACCATCTAGTGCGTTCATGGTGATTGACAAGTGACGAGGGTTGACTCGACAAATGTCCTAGATGAAGGACTTAGGATCGGGGGAATAGGGCGTCAGATGAACTCGAAGGTAAAGGTTAGTCGAAATAAGTGTATATCGAAAGTAAACTTGGGTATTCAACCTGGCTTGCTTTCAATCTGCCCTACACCGTCCCCTCCTGGCCCCTATATATAGATGGCCAGGTCTCGAGGATCGGGTAGGGTCCGATACAGATTACAATATCGACATATGGTAAGAACTCGTATTCGACTATTATTACAGTTGGGCCTAGCTTAACGGGCCTCAGGGGTATTCAACTAACGGGATCTATTAACTATACCCTTGTCAGTAGCCCCTGAGATTCTACCAGAATTGTAGATTCGGGTTGAATCTCTAATCTTCAAATCTTCGACTTGATCAATTTCTTTGATTTCTTCATATCTTCAAATCTTCGGCTTGGTCTTTCGACTTACTTTCATGATATTTTTTTGCAAGGGGTTTTGATGAACAAGCCTGACAACTCTGACGGATCAAGAGGTCAGTTAACTGCCGGAACAGATACTTGTCACCTACTTCAAATTCAATACCCTTGGATTTGAATTCGGGATACCGGTCAAACCCATTCTTTTGCCGCATTTAGGTCTTACAAAGAATGAATCCCAGTGATTCTCAGGGTACCCAGTGCGTCCACCAGGATTTTCTTCGCGTCGTAGACACGGATACATACCAGCAGAGCGCATCCATGTGCGTATACGAGGCCACACAGGACGGATCCCGGGGTCTTACCTTCGTGACAGGTCATGGCATTCGAGTTGCGTTGCGATAACATAACTCGAGAATCTTATGTCGCTGTCAAATTTTGACTGAAAATATTCGGGTTTCAACAACCATAGAACTCGCTCCCGATGGGAGTAATCTCTTTGCATTTTGTCGACTATATAGTCGAAGTTTGTATGATATACTTTCTTCATCCTCGATATTGATTATCTCATCCTCTATCGGGTGCGCGCTCAGCGCTCCCGATGGGAGTAGCCCCCGAGGCTATGTTTGAATACTTGTAGACAAGCATAGGCTCAAAATTCACTTCGTCTTCTTCCTTGTAATATCTCCTATTTACAAGCCCCCGAGCCTAAGGCGAGGTCTTTTATATCATGCAACCACACTCCCCCTTCTTATTTTTTCTCCTTTGGTGTTTATCGTTTGCTTCGTGCAGATTTTAACTCTTTTGTAGAATACGTTGATGGGCTTTGCTTATCACGGGGGCCCGATAATACGTGCTTATAAATAAAGCACCTTCTGGCAAGGGTAAAAAACCCTAATCAGATTCTTCCTCCGCCGCATCATCTTCTCTCTCTCCATCTAGGTTTTCTAGCCTTTTCCCTTGTCCACATGGCTGACGCAGATGGTTCTCGTCTGAACCTTGGCTCTCTAGTGGCGCCGCGAGGTCGGGGTCGCCCTCGTGGAAGCAAGAACAAGAACAACACAACTCCGGCTGCCGCAGGATCGTCATCGGCCGCTCCGGTTAAGCGTCGTCCCGGCCGCCCACCTGGTAGCAAAAACAAGCCCAAGGTGACTGGCGCTGCCCCAGGTCCGAGCGCTCCTCCTCCTGCTGCTCCCGCTGCTCCTACTGCTCTTCCCAGGATCTTCTCTTTCTTCTGCATTGCCATGGCGCATTGCCGTGAGATTCAGCGTCTGCCGCTGAATTTCACAAAGTTCATGGATGGGCGTGAACTGCGAGAAGCGGTTCTTCGCGAGCAATCTGGCAGTGGGACTCCATACGAAGTGGAGGTTTGGTATGATGGCAACGGCGAGCAGTACTTTAAGGGTGGCTGGTCGCAGTTTGCAGAAGACCACGACATCCACCAAGGCTTCTTCATGACCTTCGACTTCCATATCGGCACGTCAAAGTTTGACGTGAAGATCTACGATGGCACTCAGTGCCAGAAGAAGTATGAAGCTGAAGTCCACTTTCATTAGGATATGCTTTATATGTAATTTCTTTTGATAATATCCTTGCTGCCGTGCCATATGTAATAAATATTCGTACTTCGTTTTGATGTTTTTATTAGTACCATGAAAACAAATCATTGTTCTGAGGTATGCTTTCTATATATCGGGTTCTTTGTGAACCAATTAGCATGAAGAATATCGGGTTCTTTTGTGAACCAAATTACTTGAAGAATATTGGGTTGTCTGCACAACCTTATAGTGAAAAAAGATCTCCATGTCGTGATAAAAGTTTCTTTCGTACGACCCGAGGGTTGAAGCCCCCGAGCGGAGAAGTAGAAATACTTGTACAATTTTGTCGAGTTCAACCCAAGGAACCCGACCTATGGCCTCATGTTCTGGGTTCAGAAGGTTAACTCGAATTTAATGATACCACTAGATTTATTCTATGCGTAAAAACGTCGTAGCTGCTCCACATTCCACGGGTTGCCCTCATCTTTTCCTATCTTCTTGTCTTGTAGTCGATAAGCTCCTCCTGGTATGACTTCTGTAACGATGTAAGGTCCCACCCAAGGGGACTCTAATTTCCCATGGCTGTCTTGCCTGAGTCGCAAAACTAGATCTCCCACCACAAAGGATCGTGGACGAACTCGACTACTGTGGTAGTTTTTCAGACTCTGTTGATACTGCGTGGCTCTTTCTAATGCCTTATCTCTTGCTTCATCTAGTGCATCGACATCGTCTTGCAATGCTTCTGTTGATGTTGTTTCGTCATATGCCGTCACCCTTGGAGCCTCGTGCGTAACTTCGACTGGAAGCACGGCTTATGCACCATGGACCAGGAAGAAAGGAGTTTCTTGAGTTGCTGCGTTGGGCGTGGTTCTTAGACTCCAAAGAACGGAGGACAGTTCATCTACCCAAGCGCTCTTGGCTTTCTCGAGAGGTGCTAAGAGCCTCTTTTTTATCCCACTACATATCAGGCCATTTGCTTTTTTGACTTGCCCATTTGTCTTTGGGTGCGCCACAGATGCGAATTTGAGTTTGATTCCTAGTCCTTCGCAGTAACTCTTGAATTCCTTGGAAGTGAAGTTTGTCCCATTGTCTGTGATAATGCTATATGGTACGCCGAAACGGAACACTATTGACTTGATGAAGTTGATTGCTGCTGTCGAATCTTGAGTTGTTACCGGGGCTGCTTCCACCCACTTGGTAAATTTATCGACTGCCACTAGCATGTAAACATGTCCTCCTGGCCAGGATTTATGCAACTTTCCCACCATATCGAGGCCCCATTGTGCAAAGGGCCAGGACAATGGTATTGGCTGTAACTCTGCTGCTGGTGCACGTGGCCGAGATGCGAATCTTTGACAGGCTTCACACTTCCGGACTATATCTTTCGTGTCTTCGATGGCTGTTAACCAATAGAATCCTGCACGGAACGCTTTTGCCGCTATTGCCCTGCTGCTTGCATGATGGCCGCACACTCCGCCATGTATATCTTTTAGTATTACTTGTCCTTCCTAAGGCGTTACACAAAGCTGCAAAACGCCGGTAATACTTTTCTTGTATAATTTCCCCTGCAACACGACAAACGCTTTCGATCGTCGAGTTATCCTCTTGGCTTCTACTGCATCTTCTGGTAACTGCTTATTCATCATATACGCGAGATACGGCTGCATCCAGGTTTCTTCTATCATCATGACTTCCTCGGGTTCCGGTGCAACCCCCAAGCCTGCTGTAGTAGTCGAACTTTTGATACTTTTTATTGACCTTTCTACTATTTCCTCCCAGAATACTCCAGATGGCACGGGTAGACACTGGGACCCGATATTTGCTAAGTTATCGGCTTCTTCATTGCTGTTTCTGCTGATGTGCAAGACTTCGCATCCATCAAATGTTCCTTCGAGATAATGATATAAGTTCTTGTAGGCCATCATGTTGTCATTGATTGTGTCACATCTATTCATAACTTGTTGGACGACAAGATTCGAATCCCCAAATATTTTTAGTCGAGTTGCTCCACATGCTTTGGCCATCTTCATTCCATGTAGCAGAGCCTCGTATTCTGCTTCATTGTTAGAAGCCTGCGGGAAACTTATCCTTAAGACATACTTTAGTTTGTCGCCATGCGGCGATATCAAGATTACTCCCGCTCCTGCGCCTTGTACTCTTTTAGAACCGTCGAAGTACATTGTCCAGACACTCGATAGATCTGGCGGTCCCGTGCTCTGCAGCTCCAGCCATTCTGCTGTGAAATCTGGCAAGATTTGTGACTTGATTGCCTTCATTTTTTCATACGTGATGTCCATGGGAGATAATTCGATTCCCCACAAAGAGACACGTCCTGTTGCTGAAGGATTGTTCAATATGTTTGATAGTGGCGCTTCATTGACCACTATAATTGGGTGCACCGCAAAGTACTGTCGCAATTTTCGTGCAGTTGTAAAGACACTATATGCGAGCTTTTGATAATGCGGGTACCTCTGTTTTGTCGGGGATAGCACTTCGCTGATGAAATATACCGGCCTCTGGACGCCGTGGGCTTTTCCTTCTTCACTTCTTTCGACTACCAATACTGTACTCACCACCTGATGGGTTGCGGCGATGTAAAGTAGTAGTGGTTCTTTTTCTTTTGGTGCGACCAGCACTGGTGGCGTGGAAAGCACTTTTTTCAGCTGTGCAAAAGCCGCGTCTGCTTCTTCTGTCCATTCAAATTTATCATCTGATTTCTTCATGAGTGCATAGAAAGGAAGCGCCTTTTCTCCCAATCGAGCAACGAAACGACTTAATGCCGCGACGCATCCTGCAAGTTTCTGGACGTCGTGTAGTTTCGTGGGTTTTCCCATTGTTAAAATTGCTTGAATCTTCTCTGGGTTCGCCTCTATTCCTCGTGCTGATACCAGGAACCCCAAAAGTTGTCCTGCTGATACGCCGAAGGAACATTTTGTTGGGTTAAGCTTAAGCTTGTACCTGCTCAGGTTGTCGAAGGTTTCTGCCAAGTCGCTGATTAAAGATTGCTCCTCTCTTGTAGTGATGACCACATCATCAACGTAGACTTGGATGTTGCGTCCTATTTGGCCTCCGAGGCAGTTTTGCATCATCCGTTGATAAGTTGCTCCTGCATTTTTTAGGCCAAACGGCATTACTTGGTAGCAAAACACTCCGTACGGTGTGATGAAGGCCATCTTTTCTTCGTCTTCCTTCTTCAATTTGATCTGATTGTAACCAGAATACGCGTCCAAAAAGGAAAGCCTCGCGCATCCCGCTGTTGAATCAATTATCTGATCGATGCGAGGTAGAGGGAAGGGATCCTTTGGACAATGCTTATTGAGAGATGTGTAGTCGACACATACTCTTTGTACGTCTGTGTTCTTCTTGGGTACGATAACTGGGTTCGATACCCAACTCGAAGTTTTGATTTCTCTGATAAATCCGGCATTTTCCAGCCTGTGCAATTCTGATGCTATCGCCTTCCTTTTAGGTTCATCAAATCGTCGTAATGGTTGCTTGACTGGTTTTGCCCTGGGATCTACATTTAACGCGTGCTCGACGAGTTCCCTGGGAACCCCTGGCATGTCTGATGGACACCAGGCGAAGATTTCCCAGCGCTCATGGAGGAACTCGACGAGCGCGCTTTCCTATGCGGGATCCAAGTTCACCGCAATTGATGTTGTCTTGTTTGGATCTGTAGGGTGGACCTGGATTTTCTTCGAGTCCTGAGTTGTGTTGAAAGCCTGATCTGGCAGGGATCGTCCAACGTCGGGTAGCACATTATGATCTGTTTCTCCTTTTAGCCTCTCATATTCTGCTGTCATGCCGAAGGTTTGCGCCATCCTATTGAATTCTCTGTCACATGTGTTGGCTACTTCAAAGCTCCCTTGCACTGTAATTGTTCCTTTGGGTCCTGGGATTTTTAGCATAAGATATGCGTAATGAGGCACTGCCATGAATTTCGCAAATGCTGGACGCCCCAGGATTGCGTGGTATTGTGATGGCCAGTCCATGACTTCAAATTCCAGTTTCTCTCTGCGGTAGTTGCTGCTACTGCCAAAGCAGACGTCGAGTTCTATTCTTCCCAAAGGGTAGTTTGCGGCTCCTGGTACTATTCCATGGAAGGAGCAGTCTGTTGGCTTTAAACTCGACAGCGAGATACACATTGCCTTCAGTGTTCTAGCATATATCAGGTTGATGCCACTCCCTGCGTCCATAAATACTCTTCCGATGTCGTACCCTCCTATTTGTGCCTTTAGAACCATAGGCGAGTGGCCTGGCCTGGGAACTTTCCTTAGGTGGTCTGCTCTACTGAACTTAACTGGTTGATCTGACCACCGCAGGTATTCAGTCGTAGCTGGTGGTGACGATATTGCTAGGTTTACTTGCCTGGATATGCTCTTTCGCCCTTTCTTCGACTTGGGCACCGGTTGAATCATAGCTGATATGTAAACTTTTGACTCTAGGTGTCTTGCTAGCCTTTGCATTTGATATCCTTGAGTTGCGCGCTTCTCTTCTTGCCATCCTCCTTGGTTTGAACCCATGGCGCTTTGTAGCCTCAGAAACATTCTACAATCCTTCATCTGGTGATTTGAGACCCTTTTCCCATCAAGGTATGCGTAGTGGATTCGACAAGGTCCGTATAACATATCCTCGGCCAAAGGACCAGAGTATCTCGATTTTTCTACTCCCTTTGCTTGAAACCTCCTGTTTACATATCCTTCATCTTCTTCTGCTGCGTAGCCCGCGGCTACCTGATTTCGTCTTCCTTGGTTATCCCTGCTACGGTGTCGTCTCCTCTGTCTGCTTATTCTGTCGACTTCTGGTGAACGTCCCCTTTTGTTATTGTATGCGTCTTCTCCATCAGCAAATTTATTGGCATCTTCCATTAGCTCGGCTACTGTTGTAGGTCTTGTTCTTACTATTTCTTCCACGAGATCTGAGCGACGAAGTCCAACCGAAAAATCATCTATTGCTCGTTCGTCGGAGATGTCCTCTGCTGAGTTTTTGATTATACTCCACCGTTCTATATAAGAACGTAGAGTTTCTCCTTTCCTTTGCACATACGCCTTAACTTCCTCCAGTGATGCTGGGCGTTTGTATGTTGAACGAAAATTCCTTGTGAATTGGCTTTCGAGTTCTCCCCAACTTCCAATGGATTCGTTGGGTAGGGTATTCAACCACGACAGTGCTGCGCCGGTGAGGTGTAGCTGCAGACTTTGCATTGCAGTCGCTTTTGTTCCCCCTAATATCTGCACTGCCTGTAAATAGTCCGATAACCACAGGGTAGGCTCTTGCGACCCGTCATGCTTATGTTGATCATGTGGTAATTTGAATCCTTTGGGTACCCGAGTTTTGCGAACCCTGCGGGTAAAGCATAATGCGCCCATCTCTTTATCGTTGTCTTCATAATTTTCTTCCCTCCAGGCGTGGCGTGATTTATTTACTCGAGCCTGTGCTATTATATTTCTTGCATCCTCCTTCCTCTTTTGTCGCCTTTCCTCTTCTGATGACTCACTATACTCGCTATCTGCGAAGTTGTATCTGAGCTTCTCCTTTTGCTTTTCCTTGTAGCTTGTCGACTTTGTGTCTGAACCTTTTTCCTTGATCTTGCTCTCTACTATTCCGAGGTTTCGTATCGCGGCTCGGTGCATATCTTCTCGCGGATCCCCGGGTTCTGGCCTTGTAGTTAGTAAATACGCCTGTGCTGCTATCAACGCTGCTTCTGGCGTTTCTTGCATGAAGTCATCTTTCTCCTCTTCTAGCTGTGGGGTAGGGCTTCTCAAGTGCCTTTCTTCTCTGATGCGTGCTCTTTCCCCCCTGTTGTGTTTTGGGTCTACGCGCCTTTCTCTACTGTACTCGGAATCCTCACTATAATCATCCCAGTATTCCTCCCTTGATACACTGTTATTGTTTTGAGGAACCGTGTCTCTTTCCTCCCTTAGTTTCTTCCTATGTTGGTATAATGCATACTGGTATCCCATTAGAACTTCTCTTCTCGATCCTTTGGGTACTTCTGTACCATGATTGATAGCTGACTTGATCATTCTCCATTCGCCAGCCGAAACGTGGACTTTCTCCTTATCCTTTTTGTTGTATTCTTTTATTTTGTCGACTTGCCTGTCGACCTTTTTACTTCCTTCGTTGTTGTTCTCTTCTTCTGCCTCGGTGATAATGATGCATAGCTGATGTACTTTGGAGACGCCACTGCTTCCAACGGCGAAGTCCCTTGCACTGTTGTATGTTTGACTTACCCTTTCTTCTAAGTCGAAATTTTCCCGAATTTTGTCGCCTTCTGCGATTGGTGCTTTTTCCAGGCTGACCGGCAAGTTTACCTCGCTGGAAGAGCCTTCCGACGATTCCAGTATTACCTTTGCTCCGGGCTTACTTGCCGACGGATCTGGTTTCGTCGAATCCGAGAGGTGGGATAAACCCGATGGTCCGACGAAGATGCTCAAACTTCCAATTGTTAACTCCATCTCCTGACTTCCGTCGAATTCTGAACTGCTGTTGGCTAAAAGCGAAAAAGCCGTCGAATTCATGACTCCAACGCCCAGGCTCCCCACGGTCGGCGCCAATTGACGAGGGTTAACTCGGCAAATGTCCTAGATGAAGGACTTAGGATCGGGGCAATAGGGCGTCGGATGAACTCGAAGGTAAAGGTTAGTCGAAATAAGTGTATATCGAAAGTAAACTTGGGTATTCAACCTGGCTTGCTTTCAATCTGCCCTACACCGTCCCCTCCTAGCCACTATATATAGATGGCCAGGTCTCAAGGATCGGGTAGGGTCCAATACAGATTACAATATCGACATACGGTAAGAACTTGTATTTCGACTATCATTACAATCGGGCCTAGCTTAACGGGCCTCAGGGGTATTCAACTAACGGGATCTATTAACTATACCCGATCCTCGAGACCTGGCCACCTATATATAGGGGCCAGGAGGGGACAGTGTAGGCCAGATTAAAAGCAAGCAAGGTTCAACACCCAAGTTTACTTTCGATATACACCTATTTCGACTAACTTTACCTTCGAGTTCATCTGACGCCCTATCTCCCCAATCCTAAGTCCTTCATTTAGGACGTTTGTCGAGTTAACCCCTCGTCAATTGGCGCCGACCGTGGGGATCTTGGGCGTTGGAATCATGAATTTGACGACTTTTTCACTTTTAGCCAACAGCAGTGCAGGAATCGATGAAAACCAAGAGATGGAGTTGACAATCGGAAGTCTAAGCATCTTCATCGGGCCTTCGGGTTCGACTCGCCTTTCAGATCCGGCGAAACCAGATCCGTCGGCAAGTGAACCCGAAACAGTAGCAATGATGGAATATTCTGAAGGCTCTTCCAGCGAGGTAAACTCGCCGGTCAGCTTAGGAGAAGTACAAGAAAGAAAAATCGCAGAAGGCGATGAAACAATGGAAAATTTCGACTTAGAGGTCCAACTCAAAGATCTCGTGATTTGCCACGACGACATCACAGACAAGTCAACAGATACGTGGAAGACAGGGTTAGAGCTTTCTGAAGATGATGACTCGATCTTCTCAAGCTTTAATAACAAAATCGGCAAACAGTGCCAGGTGCTCGCCATTGTAGGAGACAATTCAGAAGAATTTGACGAAAACAACAATCTAGTGCTAAACCCAGCAATTATCGATAGAGGAGCAAATCATCTAGCAGAAGGGCAAACAGCAGAATCCCTCGCGACCAGGCAAAAAATTCGACTATCAGCCGACGAATGGAGAGTAATAAGGGCAGCCGTAGAGCATGGCACGCCGATACCATCAAATTCCAGCAAGGATATGCTCCTGGGGTATCACTATGCCCTAAGGCAGCAAGCAAAACAATTAGCAAAGGAGAAAATAGAGATACAACAAAGAAAGGAATCAGCCATTGCAGCTAGCAATGCCGCTCACAGAGCACGAAGCGACGCATCACATACTAACGCAAATAGGAATCGTCGACATGGTTCAAGGTACGAAAACCTCGAGTACTCAGAAAGGCAAAGCATCTTCAAAAACCTTGACTCGTCCTTCCTATCGGTCGACGAGCAGGGAAACATCATACCAAAAACTCCCGAAGCAGCACTAGTAGCAGCTCAAGCGTATCTATTTACAACTCGACCAAGTCCAGGAGACCCGAGAGAACATATGCACAGAGCAGCATTGAACGGACTGAAGATGGTGGGCAATAAGCTATCAACAAAAGAAGAGGAGGCATATCACAAGAAGGAAACACACAAGCCAAGATCACCTCGCCGTTACAACAGTCCTCGGCGCAGAAGCAGTAGTTGACGATCTCGATCGCCATCACCAAAGCAGCATGGGAGCCCAAAGCATGGAGGAACTCGAAGATCTCGATCTCCAAACAAAAGGCACGGCTATGAAGACGACGAAAAGGAGATGGGAGCATCGTGCTTTACCCGTAGGGTTCGCACTACGCCAGTACCTAAAGGGTTCAAACTACCTCATGATCAACAAAAGTACGATGGATCATAGGAACCACAGTCATGGCTCTCAGACTATCTACAAGCAGTACAAATATTGGGAGGAACCAAAGAGTCAGCTATGCAAAGTTTGCAACTACACCTCATCGGCGCAGCAAGGTCATGGTTGAGCAAATTAGAGAAAGAAACTATTGGGAGTTGGGAAGATCTCACGAAGCCATTTACAAGCAACTTCAGGTCGACATATAAGCAGCCGACATCGATAGAAGAGGTCAAAGCATGCGTGCAACAACGCGGAGAAACCCTAAGGGCGTACATCCAAAGATGGAGTCTCATCAAAAATTCAGCAGTTGAAGTTTTAGATGAAAGAGCAATAGACGCATTCATAATCGGACTAAGGCGAGGGGACCTAGTCGAAGAGATGGGCAGAATCAAGCCGAAAATAGTATCAGATCTCATGGACGTAGCAAAAAGATTTGCAGATGGAGAAGACGCATGCAACAACAAGCGGACGCGATCGCCAGAGGACGATAGAAGAAACAGATATGGAAGCCAAAGAAGAAGATCCCGCAATTACGACAACTACGGCTCCCACAGCCAAGTAGCCGCGGGATATAAGGACAACAGCTACCAAGGGAGTTATCACAGAAGCTCAGGATATCGAAGCTATGGAAAAGAGGACTATAAAAAGTTTCCCACAAGAGAATCCAGAGAGTACAACCCATCGCCAGAAGACATGTTAAACGGGCCATGCCATATACACTCAGCATTCGTCGATGGAAAGCGAGTGTCCAGGCACGCAATGAAAGATTGCACAACGTTCCTGAAACTAGAAGAAGCAGCACTAAGCAAGCAGACCGAAGCAAAGCGACAAGGATACGAAGGAAACAACAAACCTCCCACAAGTCAATAAGGGAACAATGGAGCTCCTCAAGGACAAGACCAGCCAAGCCAGGGACGCGATGACGACGGAGGGTACGTTCCATCCAAGGGGCACATTACAGCAATGATACAACCCATGCCCAAGCCAAACAAAGAAGAAAAAAGCATTACCCGACAAGTCAATCTAGCAGTCACTTCGCCTCCAGCTACAACGGAATATCTACACTGGTCAGAACAACCAATTGAGTTCAGCAGAGAAGATCACCCTATAACAGTACCCCGGCCAGGAAACGCGCCTCTGGTACTCAAAGCTCAAATCGGCACATATGATGTCGACAGAATATTCATGGACATGGGAAGCGGAATCAATTTGATATATGCGAAAACGCTCAGAGCAATGCATATATCACTAGAGTTCCTAAAGCCAACAGACTGTTCCTTCCATGGGATCGTACCAGGAAGTGCCAATTATCCACTAGGTCGGATAACACTCAATGTTTGCTTCGGCAACCGACAAAACTACAGAAGAGAAAAGCTCGACTTTGAAGTCATGGACTAGCCATCTCAGTATCATGCGATCCTTGGCCGACCCGCGTTTTCGCGATTCATGGCAGTACCTCACTATACGTATCTAGTACTCAAGATGCCAGGACCAAAAGGAATCATCACAGTAAAGGGAAGCTTCGAGGTTTCAGACCTATGCGACAAGGAGTTCCACAAGATGGCGCAAAACTTTGGCATGATAGCCAACTATGCAGAGAAGGCGAAAAACACGACTGCGGAAGGCGACAAGCTACCTGAAAGACGTACAGCAGAGCCAGAGATGAAGAAACCACGAGTAGAAGCATTAGGAGAAGACAAAATTACAGAAGAAGAAAAGAAGGCCACGACGGCATAAGTATCAAGAACAACAAAGTAGAGTAGAAGAGTAAGGCTGTAAAAGCCACGAGTTATCCCAGGGCAATGCCCTCTAGATCCAGAACATAGGTCACAGGCCGGATCTCTTGGGTCACCCCATGTATCTTACGTTATAAGTATAATAAAGACAAAAACGTTCCTCATATTCGAGTCTACGAGTCTCTCAAAAGAAAAATGCGGCAAACGCACGAAACATACAAAACGCTCTGAGAACAAATTTTAGACATATAGTCGCGAAATAAGAAACTCTCGCGTTCCACGTATACATGAGTATTACAGCATCGGGTTGTCAGAATCATCTACACCTAAAGGATCTAAATAATGATACTCGCGGAAAAACACGGCATCCTCCCGCAACAGCCTAGCTATAATTCTTCGAGCAGGCTGCAAGGTATTCTCCAGATGTACTCGCAGACTAGCTCCACCTGAGGGATAGCTCAGCGACATAGAACTATAATTGAGCCTTGGGTGCCACTTACGCATCCACCCAAGAGCAAAATTGGCACCCGCCACTAAGTTCAGTTCAATCAACCAGTGAATACGCTGACTGGATCTAAAAGCGTCAAGTAGCAGCGGAAAACTTCCAGGCAGAGGATTGCGAGGAAGCATCACAGAGTGCATGGTTATGAGAGCTCTTTGGCAGCCATCAACTGACTCTCCGATATGTTGGGCGCGGTCCTGGAGCAGTACGATAGCACGGCGGCGTCAAGGATCAGACCACAAACTATCAATACTCTGACATTTTTTCCAGAGCCGCATTTCGCTCGGCAACTCGATGAGCCTCAGCAGCAAAATCCAGACAAGTACCTAAGATGACAAAGGACATCACAGAGCAGCAATGGAACAAAAGGAAAAAAGAGAAGTCACAAGGAATCTTACATCGTAACATCTCGCAAGCAGACTCGATAATGCCGATGACAAAAGAGTCGCATTCTTCATGGTGCACAATCTTAGCCACCAATTTAGACACCTTATCATCATGAACAGATATCCGCTTCATCAAACCACAAGCTTTGCTAGCTTTGTATACAGCCATCTATGCTTGGCGTTTGGCCAAAGTCAAGCGGTTCTCGAGATCCGAAATCCTTGAAGAATATTCCGCGCATTGGCAGCAGCAGCAAGGAGGCGACGAAACTTTAGAGTCAAACGCACCGGCAGAAGAGGGAGCATGGTCGCGACTTGAAGGATCACCAATACGCATAGACTGGAAGCCAAAAGAAAGGAAAGGAGAAGCATTTCAGAAGCTAACACGATATATCATGGAAAGAAGCATATTTACATAGATGCAAACCCTTTGACTAAGGTTCTCGGGTTGCATACGACTAAAGGTTCTTACATCAAAAGCAAAAATGGAAAATTACAACAAGAGGCCGAGTCTACGCCACCTCAGCATTTTGCTCCGTGGCAGAGGAAGGCATGGCAAAATCACCGCCAGCAGTTGAAGGAGGCGCAGAATCAGCCGTCGCTGGAGTCGAGGAAGTTGGCGTGAAAGAAGCCGCGGAAGCCGCCGAAGGAGAGATGATCGACACTATGGCAGGCGCAAATTTCTTTGCCTTCTCGAAGAAGGCCTTAAGTTCCGAGCGGGTGCGGCCATGAGGAGAGCCAACCTTTTCCCAGTCGAAATCTGCACCATGTGCATAGGAAAGTGCGATAGCACCCTCAGCACCTCGCTTCAAAGAAAGCCCCTTCAGCTGGAGGACGGGGTCGTCAGTAGTATCGAAGGCTTCGGCGAGTTTCTTCAAGTCACTATTCGGAACCTCCGCCTTCTGCTTGGGCCACAACCCGACGAACATTTGCGTAAGAACGTGGTTAACCAACTCAAAGATCTCCTGGACAGATATCCAGTTTGCTTCGAGTATGTTAACCGCGGCCATAAGAGGATCATCGCCTGGTTGCAGAGTCGACAAAGACACCTTGGTAAATTATGTACAACAAAGGCGACAGAGAAACAGCAGAAAAGAAAAATATTAGCAAGTGCAAGAAAGCAACAACAGTAGAAGAAGAAGACAAGACAAGTGTGTACCTCCAGCAGCAGCAGACATTGTGTGAAGCCGCTCAGCCACGGCTTGCTCTCGCTGGAGATGCTCCTTGTTAGCATCAGCCAGGGCCTTCTCCACTTTCTTCGCCTTAGCCAGCGCTGCTTTCTGCGACTTCTCAGCATTTGCCTTGGCAGCGGTCGCGACATCAAAAGCTTTCCGCGAAGCATTAAGCTCGGCTTCTAGCGATGCAATGCACGCATTGGCTGATGCTAGAGCATCTACAGTCCAGCAAAGAAAGGAAAGGAGAAGTCAAACAAACAACAAAGAGAAGAATATAGGACAAGCAGAGATAGGACAAAAGAATTTACCTTCGGAAGCTTTCGCAACCTTCAAATACTCAGTACACTCAGTACCCAAGGCGATGAATTTCTTCATCAATGCCTGACAAGGGAAGAACGTATAAGTATATGGAAGGCGCAAGAAAAATAAGTGCAATACAACCACTCACATCGTCAGGGGAGCCTGTGGGCTCATGTGCTCCAAGGGAAACATCGGCTTCCTGAGATTTCTTTGAACGCTTGGTACTTCGGGACACAGTAATCTTCTTGGTAGAAGCTTTGGTGACCCTCGGCGAGTTCGCGGCCGGCTCAGTTTCTTGCGCAGAGGGCTCCTCAACAACTACATCTTCAGTAGAAGGAGGGACTGCAGTATCCCTCTTCGGCTCTTCATCATCGCTGAAATCAACAAAGAAAATAGGTTTTTTACAACCCAAGAGGAAGAAAGCAAGTACAGTGCAATCGCAGAACTTGCATCACACTTACGATGCCATGAGGTCAAAGAATTCAACATCTTCTTCTAGAACAGGGGCTTTATTAGCTGCTATTCTCTGCACAGAGGTACTCGAAGAAGTAAACTCGTCGGCATGCTTCCTCTTCTTGTCCACACCAGTGTCTTCAGAAAGCGCAGGAGGAGGCGATGTCGTCGAGCTGGTATCTTCTTCCGATTCTTCGGCTTCATCTCTGTCCTGATTTTCTTCAGCCTCGGGGGCTTCAGATACAGTAGAGGCCAGATCAGCCGGAAGAGGCCCTTCCTCGGGAAGAGGAGGGCGTGAAACAAGGAATCGGTGTTCCTACAAATGAATAAGTTAGAAAAGTAACAGATACAAGGATGAACATAGCTGGAAACCGATGAATTTGACAACAAGTATACAAAGCAAACAAATACGTACCTCGGGTAGGGGATGCACAGAGTCGAAATAATCAGCGGCCAATTCTGCAACCGCATGATCCTTGGTGAGCTTGGTGAGGCTCCTAACTCGCTTGTCGACTTCCTGCTTCTCCATTAGATATTCAGAGATGCGAGAAGGATCCACCAAGCCAGAATAGCTCCAAAGTTTGGAAAGGCGATGCTGCAGGGGTTGAACTCAACGTTGCACAAAGAATGCCATGAGCTGAATACCCGACAAAGCACCTCCTTTACCTCCTTTTAGAGCTTGGATGCGGGTCAATAGCGGAGCAATCTGCTCCATCTCAGCATCTGTGGGAGGCGAATCCCATGATGCCAATTTCTTCAACTCCTTGGAGGCGTCAAAGGGGGCTAGGCCATACTCGTCTTCGGAGGAGGCCTTACGTTCCTTGATGTAAAACCATTTGGTCCTCCAACCTTGGACTGATGCAGACATGGAAAACTCCAGATACTACGCCTCGGGGCGCACAGAGATGACAGCCCCGCCTAGTTCAGGCTTATTCGCCAAGGAAACGCTGGGGCGGAGCCGAAAAATGGATCTCTAGAGAAGAAAATGGGGTTCGATCCCTAGGAATGTCTCGCAAAGAGTCACGAAGCAGGCAATGTGAAGGACAGAATTAGGTGTGAGCTGGTGAAGCTGCACACCGTAAACAAAAAGATGCCCACGAAGAAATTCATGGGCAGGAAAAGAAAGTCCGCGAAGAAGGAAAGAAAGAAACATCACCCGATAGCCACTCGGGGGCTTGGGGATCCGTTTGGTGCTCGGAAACTTGATGGAATCGCTGCTGGAGATGAGACCATCTGTCTTGGCCTTGTCTAGCTCCTTCTGCGTGGCAGCAGAGGGCACCCAGCTAGTCGCGGAGCTCGCTGCTTTCCCTTTGGCCATGTTGCTCTTCACTGCCAGGTGCTTTATGCGCATCTACGCTCAGGGACTACGTGCGCAAAGAGCAGGGCGCAAGGATTGGCAATGGCGGTGGCGGCGGAGAGAAAGAGCTGGTAAATAGTACAAATCCCCACTCTCCCCTTATATACCTTCTCGGTGAAGGAACGTGGGCTCAGACGTGGCGTAAGGAGCGGAAGCGGCAGCCCACTAACGGGCAGAGAATTACAAAATTACCGCGCTACCCACGAAACGGTACCCACTTAATAAGGATGACGTATAGCTACATTTGACCACTGACGTCACGAGGAAGACAAAAAATCAAAGATCAATTCGACAGATGCATATACTGAACGAGTATCGAATATGGCGACTTCTGAATAAAAGATGACATCAAAGAAGACAAAAGGTTGGCGCCGACAATACAAGTATCAATTGAGGAGACTATACCCGAAAAACATTCGACTATAGCCTCGGGGGCTACTACCATTGGGAGCGCTGAGCGCGCACCCGATGAAATTATCATTAAAACATTTTGAGTTGCAGTATGATGATGGAGTACACTGTATTTGAGCCTATACTCGAAACACAGTTTTTCGACTATAGCCTCGGGGGCTACTCCCATCGGGAGCGCTGAGCGCGCACCCAACGATTTTTATTAACGAGCACTGGAGTATGGAAAGCGAAGGAATATGCGATGAAACGTCATTACTCCCATCGGGAGCGAGTTTTTTTATGGTTGTATAACCCTAATATTTTCAGTCAAATAAGACTGCGACATGAGATTCTCGAGTTGTGTTATCGCAATAAAACTCGAATGCCGTGATTTATCACGAAGGTAAGACCCCAGGATCCGTCCTATGTGGCCTGGTATACGCACATGGATGCGCTCTGCTGGTATGTATCCGTGTCTACGACATGAAGAAAATCCTGGTGGACGTACTGGGTACACTGAGAACCACTGGGACTCATTCTTTGTAAGTCCTAAATACGGCAAAAGAATGGGTTTGACCGGTATCCCGAATTCAAGTCCAAGGGGATTGAGTTTGAAGTAGGTGGCAAGTATCTATTCCGGTAGTTAACCGACCTCTTGATCCGTCAGAGTTGTCAGGCTTGTTCATCAAAACCCCTTGCGAGATATTATCATGAAAATAAGTCGAAAGACCAAGTCGAAGATTCGAAGATATGAAGAAATCAAAGAACAGATCAAGTTGAAGATTTAAAGATTAGAGATTCAACCCGAATCTACAATTCTGGTAGAATCTCAGGGGGTACTGACAAGGGTATAGCTAATAGAGCCCACTAGTTGAGTACCCCTGAGGCCCGTTAAGCTAGGCCCGATTGTAATGATAGTTGAAATACAAGTTCTTACCGTATGTCGATATTGTAATCTGTATCGGACCCTACCCGATCCTCGAGACCTGGCCACCTATATATAGGGGCCAGGAGGGGACGGTGTAGGCCAGATTAAAAGCAAGCAAGGTTCAACACCCAAGTTTACTTTCGATATACACATGTTTCGACTAACTTTACCTTCGAGTTCATCCGATGCCCTATCTCCCCGATCCTAAGTCCTTCATTTAGGACGTTTGTCGAGTTAACCCCTCGTCAGTGATAGTGTGGGACAATCTAGTGTGGGGAAATATGGACTTTGAGGAGTGCTTCGTAGCCCTACGCATGATTAGTGTTCGTTTTCCATTGGAGAATTGTTTTGAGTTGCATATTGATAATAGTATCTATTGGTTCAATTATGTTATATTTGTTAGGAGTGTGTCCACTAGTGAAAGTGATGAGGACATCCCTACGGTTGATACAACTGTTGCACCTACAGCCACACTTCCTCACATTCCACAATTTCAAGGACCTCTCACAAGAGCTCGTGCACGCCAACTAAATTATCAGGTACTTTCGTTTCAAGGAACTTTTCCTAATATTCATGAGAATATGATGCTGCCTAAATAAGATGTGTTTATGTTACTTAGGAATGATGGGCCTAGCATGGATGAGAGGGACAAACATTGGAGCATGATCATGCAAGGAGATGACGGCAGCAATCGTGTGAGGATTCAGGATGACGCTGCAAGTGAAGATTTCCAAACTTTGAAGCCACCATAATGATGCAAGGATGGTTGGACGAAATTCACAAGTTACCAAATCATAAAATTCGTTCAAGGCTTTATATGGTGCTGTGTCACCTTATTTTATGGGTTAAACCCATGTATTTTTGTCCTAGGTATTTTAGGGATTTTCTGGAGGCTGTTTGATTGGAAAAGGGCCCATCTAGGGCTATTTTTGGATGGCCCATTAGGGTTGTACGAAAATCCCTGCCCTTTCCCTCATATATACCTCCTCCTAGCCGTCATTAGAACTTGTATTTTGTTTAGTTAAAGACTTAGCCACGAGCTACTCTTCGCCATAGGCACAAGTGTCAAACCAACCTTTTGTACTACGCACAGACAGAATCCCACCTCTTCAATAAAGCCTTCATCTATATTCGCAATATCTTGATTGCATCTATAATTCTTGTTGGTTCTTCGATTGCTTGCAGGGATTGATCATCGTGATCAGGTTGATCTAGCTCCGGTGTGATCAATAGCCTCGGAAGTTGGTGTATCGATTGCTAAGGTGCAACGTCTCGCACGTTTGTAGTCGGATCGTCAACGTCGACCTCCACCATAATCGATAGTTATCGTCTCATCGAAAGATCGGGCACCTTTACCCTATCAAGTGGTATCAGATTTCGGGTTTCTCGGTGAGATCTTACTATTTTCGTAGTTTAGATTGCATCTGTTCTTCTTCCTATAAACCATAAAAAGCAAAAAATAATTAGGTTTAGATCCGTATCCTAGAAACACTTTTGGGCCTTTTGCATCTTTTCTTTTCAGTATTTGCATTGTTGAATTCGTGTCTGCATCGTCGTGTCGAGTGCTGGCTGTAGCATCTTGATCCTTAGAGTTTCGAGTTCTGCTCACATACGTCTTGCCGCCGCCGCCGCACCGCCACCACTCATTTCCGCATCGCCACCATAATCATCCCCACCGCATCCATCGACCGCTGCCACCCCCACCCTCATTACCGCCGCCACAACCTTTCCCCTGACTTAGGGTTTCTTTCCCTGTTTCGTCCGTAAAAAAAAGGAGGGGACGTGGGGCCAAACCAGCCACCCCACGCCGCACCTAATTCTTAGTTAAAAAAAGGAGGGGACGTGGGGGCCGAACCAGCCACCCCACCCCTGTCGCGCTGTTTTGGGAAGTTTTTGTCTGCAAACTTTAACTGGCCATAACTTTTGCATATGAACTCCGTTTTCGACGTGCGACCTGTCAAACTGTCTGGAATCAAAAGTACTTGAAAAGTACCCAAAGTCACTCATAATCGTCAAAAAAGTGAGGGAAGGGTGAGTTTTTGGCCTTTTAAGTTTCAGAACCAGCAATTTTTCTGTGATCTTCACTTATATCGTGATTTTGAGCTATTCCTTTGTGCTTCTGGCCACCGCGCATTGACTAGTTAGTGTCCTAGGCTCGCGTCTCTAGCACGATCTAGCCTACAGCCAGCACGGTACCATCGTTGAGCATTTATTCAACTTGTTGCATTACTGTTTTGAATTGTTGCTACAGATATTGCAGCCACCCAGAGCTCCACATATTCCTACATCGCATGTTGACACCACCTGGCAATCGCTCTATTCAATCTTCCTGAAGTTTGATCACGATGGTTGCTGATCGCCACCTGCTGCAGGGTAAGAACGGTAAGAGTATTGGTTTGCTTGACAGATTAAGCGTTTTCCACCCCTGTTCCTGTTGTATCTCTATTCTATAACTGTGCTTTTGCGTACTAATCATGCCACCAGACAACACCGAGACACAGACACTGGAGGATGAAGCCTTGCAGGCTCACGTCACCAAACTTTTGTCAGACCATATGCAGGATGTGGACAAGCGTTTTAGTGACACGATGGAGCAACTCGAGGGACTCCAGACCACCTTCACCACCAAACTCGACACTAAATTCCAGGAGGTGCTAGCACGCTTACCACCACCACCGCCGGCTCGCGCGCCTCCTCCACAGCCGACTCGCGTGGCTCCTACACCGACCTTTTTGGGACGTGCACAACGCATTCTCAACCCACCGGCACAAACTTCGGCTGCGGGTGCTGCTGCAGGCACTGCTGCTGGCGTTACAGGAGCTACGGGTGTTACACAGGCCCATGATGCACAGTTGGATGATTATTACGGGGAAGATGAGTATGAGGGCGAGTACGCGGATGACTTCACAGTTGATCAACCACCTGGTCGTCCTAGGCCCTACATTTGCCGTCCACCTCCTCGTCCGTTGGTACGTGATGATGACCATGTTGCTAAACTGAAATTAAATGTTCCTACGTTTGATGGTCGCTATAACCCTGATGCATACCTCTCTTGGGAATTAGAATTAGACCAGTGTTTTGCATGCTTAAATTATGCCGAGGATAGACGTGTTAGTGCTGCTACTTGTGAATTCACTAGTTTTGCTTACATATGGTGGTCTGAATACTGTCGTGCTAATCATGCCAATCCAATCACTACGTGGGATGCTTTAAAACATGCTATGCGTATTTGTTTTGTTCCACCATATTATCAATGTTCCATGCTTACCAAATTAGCACGTCTAGATCAAGGCAAAAATTCTGTAGAGGATTACTATCAGGAGTTACAAACTAGCATGCTATGTTGTGGTATAGAGGAGGATAATGAAGCATTAATGGCATGATTCGTAGGCGGGTTAAATAAGGAAATTTAGACCATTCTTAGATATAAATCTTATCACACTATTACCTGTTTCTTCCATCTTGCTTGCAATGCTGAATGTGAAGTGCAGGATCGATGTGAAGCGACACGAACTAATTATTCTGCAGGGCGTTCTACTTGGAGATCATCGAATTCAGCGTCACGGGCTGCTGCACCTACACCTCCAGCGACCACATCCACGCGATCTGCAATATCTACACCACCTCCGTTTGCTGCACGGAAGACTACTACGGAACCAGCCCCGAGTGCTGCGTCCTCCATGGCATCTATGGGCAAGTCCAGCCAAATTCAGTGCCGCAAATGTGGTGGACTTGGTCACTTTGCACGTGATTGTGCCTCCTCCCGTGTGATGATTGCTCTTGAGGATGGTGGATATGACTCCGCCAGTGATTATGATGAAGATACCTTGGCTCTTATTGCATCTGATGAGCAATGTGCTGCAGCACCCGCGAAGCAAGATTCTGAATTTATGGCTGCGGAACATGCGGAGCAATACCCGAGTTTAGCTGCACAGCGAGTCTTGAGTGCACAAATTACCAAGGCCGAGCCCGACCAGTGCCATAATCTGTTCCATACCAAGGGCGTGGTTAAAGATCACTGTATTCGCATTATTATTGATGGCGGGAGCTGCAACAACTTGGCGAGCATGGAGATGGTTGAAAAGCTTTCTCTTACGACATGACCCCATCCTCGTCCATATCACATTCAATGGTTTAATAACAGCGACAAGGTTAAGGTAACACGTACAGTTCGTGTGCATTTTACTATTGCTGCATATGCTGATTATGTTGAGTGTGATGTTGTTCCTATGCAAGCATGTGCTCTTTTACTTGGTAGACCATAGAAATTTGATACAAATTCTATACACTATGGTAGCACAAATCAGTATTCTCTTGTTCATAATGATAAGAAAATTGTGTTACTTCCCATGTCTCCTGAAAGTATTTTAAAAGATGATCTTGCTAGAGCTAGTAGAGCACATAATGAGGGGAAAAACTGAGCAAAAATCAGATTGTTGCTAAGGAACTTATGCCTTCTTCAAGTACTTCTAAATCTAATCCAAAACATGCTAATGAAATTCGTTTGAAAAGTACTTGTTTGCTAGCTAGCAAATCTGATATTTCTAAAATTGATGTGAGTACTACTGCATGTTATGCTATCATTTGCAAAGAAGTGTTGTTTCGGGCTGAGGAGATGCCTCCTTCTTTGCCACCTACTGTTGCTAACATTTTGCAGGAGTATGAGGATGTTTTCCCACAAGATGTACCTCTAGGACTGCCACCTATTCGTGGAATTGAGCACCAAATTGATTTGATTCCTGGAGCATCTTTGCCCAACCGTGCGCCATATCGTACCAATCCGGAGGAGACGAAAGAGATTCAGCGACAAATTCAAGAACTTCTTGACAAGGGTCATATTCGTGAGGGAGATGAATGGAAAACTGCATTTAAAACTAAATGTTAGTGATGCCCTTTGGTTTAACTAATGCTCCCAGCACTTTCATGAGATTAATGAATGAAGTTTTACATATTTTTATTGGTCATTTTGTGGTGGTATATTTTGATGATATATTGATATATAGCAAATCTGTAGAAGAACATTTGGAACATTTACGTGCTATTTTTGATGCTTTACGTGCTGCACGTTTGTTTGGTAACATTGCAAAGTGCACCTTTTGCACAGATAGAGTTGCTTTTCTTGGCTATGTTGTTACAGCACAGGGTATTGAAGTTGATCCCGCCAAGATTGAAGCAATTTCGAGTTGGCCACAACCCAAAACAGTCACCCAAGTGAGGAGCTTTCTTGGCCTCGCTGGATTTTATAGGCGCTTTGTCAAAGATTTTGGTTCCATTACAGCGCCGCTAAACGAGCTTACTAAGAAAGATGTGACCTTTGTTTGGGGCGATGCACAACAAGAAGCCTTCATGTTACTCAAAGATAAGCTTACACATGCTCCTTTACTCCAACTGCCTAATTTTAATAAGACCTTTGAGTTGGAATGTGATGCTAGTGGAATTGGTTTGGGAGGAGTGTTGTTACAAGAGGGCAAACCTGTTGCGTATTTCAGTGAGAAATTGAGTGGAGCTATTTTGAACTATTCTACTTATGATAAGGAATTATATGCTCTTGTTCGGACATTAGAAACTTGGCAACATTATTTATGGCCTAAAGAATTTGTTATACATTCTGATCATGAATCTTTGAAGCATATTTGTAGTCAAGCTAAGTTGAATAAACGTCATGCAAAGTGGGTTGAATTCATTGAATCTTTTCCTTATGTTATTAAACACAAAAAGGGTAAAGATAATATTATTGCTGATGCTTTGTCACGTCGTTATACTATGTTATCTCAACTTGACTTCAAAATCTTTGGAGTGGAAACTATTAAAGAACAATATGTGAACGATGCCGATTTTAAAGAAGTTTTGCAGCATTGTCTAGAGGGTAGAACTTGGAACAAATTCGTCCTCAATGATGGGTTTGTGTTCCATGCTAACAAACTATGCATTCCAGAAGGTTCTGTTCATCTTTTGTTGTTGCAGGAGGCGCATGGAGGAGGATCGATGGGTCACTTTGGAGTAAAGAAGAGAGAAGACGTACTTGCTACACACTTCTTTTGGCCACACATGAGAAGGGATGTTGAGAGGTTTATTGCTCGCTGCACTACATGTCAAAAAGCTAAGTCCCGCCTTAATCCACATGGTTTATATATGCCTCTTCCTGTTCCTAGTGTACCTTGGGAGGATATTTCTATGGACTTTGTTTTAGGATTACCTCGAACACAGAAGGGGAGGGAGAGTATTTTTGTGGTTGTGGATAGATTTTCTAAGATGGCACACTTTATTCCTTGCCATAAGAGTTATGATGCTGCTCATGTTGCTGAATTATTCTTTCGCGATGTTGTTCGCTTGCATGGTGTGCCTAATACTATTGTTTCAGATCGTGATACTAAATTTCTTAGCCATTTTTGGAGATGTTTATGGGCTAAGTTGGGGACTAAATTGTTGTTTAGTACTACATGTCATCCCCAAACTGATGGACAAACTGAAGTAGTAAATAGAACTTTGTCTACCATGTTACGGGCTGTTTTAAAGATGAAGTTAAAAATGTGGGAAGATTGTTTACCTCATATTGAATTTGCTTACAATCGTTCCGTACATTCTACAACTAAGTTATGCCCTTTTGAGATTGTGTATGGTTTTGTTCCTCGTGCACCTATTAATTTATTACCTATTCCATCTTCGGTGCAACATAATTTTGATGCTACACAACATGCTGAACAGATTCTTACGTTGCATAGGATTACTAAGGAAAATATAGAACGTATGAATGCTAAATATAAAGTTGCTGGTGATAAAGGACGCAAGCATATTGTGTTTGATGTGAGAGATCTAGTTTGGTTGCATTTGCGCAAAGATCGTTTTCCTGATTTGCGCAAGTCTAAATTAATGCCACATGTTGCTGGTCTTTTTAGAGTGTTAGAGAAAATGAATGATAATGCATATAAACTTGAGCTTCCTGCAGAGATGGGCACGGTAAGTCCTTCATTTAACATTGTAGATTTGAAACCATACTTTGGAGAAGAAGATGAGATTGCGTCGAGGATGACTTCAATTCAAGAAGGGGAGGATGATGAGGACATCCCTACGGTTGATACAACCGTTGCACCTATAGCCACACTTCCTCACATTCCACAATTTCAAGGACCTCTCACAAGAGCTCGTGCACGCCAACTAAATTATCAGGTACTTTCGTTTCTAGGAACTTTTCCTAATATTCATGAGAATATGATGTTGCCTAAATCAGATGTGTTTATGTTACTTAGGAATGATGGGCCTAGCATGGATGAGAGGGACAAACATTGGAACATGATCATGCATGGAGATGATGGCAGCAATCATGTGAGGATTCAGGATGACGCTGCAAGTGAAGATTTCTGAACTTTGAAGCCACCATAATGATGCAAGGATGCTTGGACGAAATTCACAAGTTACCAAATCATAAAATTCATTCAAGGCTTTATATGGTGCTGCGTCACCTTATTTTATGGGTTAAACCCATGTATTTTCGTCCTAGGTATTTTAGGGATTTTCTAGAGGCTGTTTGAGTGGAAAAGGGCCATCTAGGGCTATTTTCGGATGGCCCATTAGGTTTGTACGAAAATCCCTGCCCTTTCCCTCATATATACCTCCTCCTAGCCGTCATTAGAACTTGGATTTTGTTTAGTTAAAGACTTAGCCATGAGCTACTCTTCGCCATAGGCACAAGTGTCAAACCGACTTTTTGTACTACGCACAGACACAATCCCACCTCTTCAATAAAGCCTTCATCTATATTCGCAATATCTTGATTGCATCTATAATTCTTGTTGGTTCTTCGATTGTTTACAGGGATTGATCCTCGTGATCAGGTTTATCTAGCTTCGGCGTGATCAATAGCCTCAGAAGTTGGTGTATCGATTGCTAAGGCGCAACATCTCGCACGTTTGTAGTCGGATCGTCAACGTCGACCTCCACCATAATCGATAGTTATTGTCTCATCGAAAGATTAGGCACCTTTACCCTATCAGAAAGTATGATCCGTAGGCCTTGTTTCCAAGCTTTGTACACCGTTTTCTTTCAGTTTTGTTACATGTTTGCTTGCAGCGATATTTATTTCAGATTCCATTTACTACTTATAATCATCACTACCACTTGTATTTCACTATCTCTTCGCCGAACTAGTGCACCTATACATCTGACAAGTGTATTGGGTGTGTTGGGGACACAAGAGACTTTCTGTATCGTAATTGCAGGGTTGCTTGAGAGGGATAGCTTTGACCTCCTCTGATGAGGATACAATCATGGATCATGCTAATTTTGAGTGTTTGAGCTGGAAGGAAATATTGAGTCTAATTGATGATTATTATAAGGTGAATTCTTTCCTAGTTGAAAAGAATGTCTTGATATCTCGGAATTATATACTACCTAAAAGCGATGTACTATGTTGTATTTAGGTATGTCATCTGTCAAGATATCGCCAGCGGGAGGAGAGGGAGGACGGCGATCAAGAGACAAGTGGAGAATCAAGTCTGCATGAGCACGAGCATGTGATGGCGCACTAGGACTGCCTACGACATGATGTCTACACGTCTAAGGCGCGCCACACACATGGCCTGCGTGCCAGAAATAGGCCGAACCCATATATGGGTCGGTATGTAATCGTTTGAGTCAAACCGAGTCAGTTTGGGCCCAAACCAGGTTGGTTTTGGGCCAGGTCCATGATGAGGACGCCCCAGCCTCCCTTAAGTAGCCAGGGGCGCCCCCTCAAGTCCCTTAGACCATGTTTAAACAAAACCCTAGTTTCTAGACAGAACCAAAGTGTTCCTCTAAAATTATTCGCACCAATTCGTATCGATCTGGTGTTTGTTCTTCTGAAAGTCTGAGTGTAATCTACTGTTCCAGTGGGAATTAGTATATTGCATCACCGCTTTGTGGTCGGCGGCTACGTGCGCAAGCGTGTGATGTTGCGAATATCCAAAGGGTTGAGAGCTGTTGCGCTGGCAGCAGGGATTAGCCGGAGAGTTCTCTGCGACACTCGAGTTATCTTCATCACCATCATCGCCATCTACATCGCGCTCGCTGAGAAGATCGGGACACCCCTTATCATCTTGGTATCAGATTCCAGCGTTTACTCGGTGAGCATCCACAAATTCATCCCCGTAAATTCGTTTTTGTTTTTGTCCTATCCAGAAAAAGCCACAAAAAAATTAGGGTTCTTAGTTTCGCCATAGCCTAGATTGCATCGAGGTACTGGTTTTAGTCGCTGATCGTCTTTTCGCGTATCTTTTCATCCAATCTGTAGGAGTCTAGGACCCTCGTTCTTTTCTGTATCTTCGTCGCGGATTTCGTCTTTGTTTGATCCCTCTTTGATCTTCTTCTTCTTCCTTAGTCTGCATGTTTCTTTGGAGTTGTTCTTCTTTTCCCAGATCCGATTGCTACTTCAAACAAAAAAACAAAGCAACGCGAGTCCGGCCTGCATACGTTACCAGCACCAATCGCTAGCAAAAAGCAAAAAAAAATAAAAAAATAGGCCGCCCGCTCGGCGCCCCAGGACGGAGACCGTCTGGGGTCGAGCGTCCAGCACGGCCGCCCTCGCGCGCCTGGGCGCAGACTTCGTCTGGGGTGGCACGTCCCCCCAGCGACGCGCGCTGCTCGCTCGCGTGCACAGCCTCCAGCGCCAAGCCGGCCCATTTTGCTTGGCCCATTAGTTTGCTGATTCAGTAAAAAAAAGGAGTAAAAAAAAAATCTGAATCGCTGCGTTGCGCTGGACCTCAGACATGCTCTGTGCTCTGGCGTGAGTCCTATTTTCAAAAAAAAAAGACAAACTTCTTTGTCCGTTTCGCCTCGCCGTCGCGCTGCCGTGTGTTTCCGGCGTCGTACATCTCTGCCGTTGACATATTTTTCGTCGGTTTCTCATCCGCGATAGCGTATTACCACTGTGTCCACATAGCACCCTTTCTACACATTTTTGATCGCTTTAGCTACAGCCTATCTACAGCATCGTGTTAGGAGCTTACCCATACGAGACTAGCTACTTCGTGCTCATCAGGCTGCTGCCGTGTGCGCAATCTTGTGCCTGTTCGTCGAGCCAGTGCTAGCGTCTCTCTTGTGCATTGCAACACGAGCTACTGTGCGTCGTCACTTATATCTTTTTGAGCTCACTTTTCAGAGTTGCTTTGCCCCGTTTATCTCCACCGTGTGTGTTTCCGTGGGTCTTTGTCATACGATCAGCACTAGGACTTGTATTTCGGTGTAGTTAGGTATCCATACCAAGCCCCACCATATACCATAGTTTGTCGTGTGATAGTTTCTTATACCCTCGGTATTCGCTTCATCACATCCGTGCACGTTTCAGTCTCTACGAGTGGTAAGCATTTATTATTCACTTTGGAACGGTAAGATACCTCTTTCTTTCAGTTTTGAGTGAGCTGAGAGTTCCACCATATATATATTACTGTTGTTTCCTTTGTCTTTACTAATAATGGCAGATGATGACGAGGAGGATCCATTACCATTGCAGTTTGATTGCAGCAATACATTTTGGGAGGAGGATTCTGGAGTGGTGCTTAATTCGGGTTTGTTCCACTTCACTGCAGATATTAATGGTAGACCTGCTGCTGTTACCATTGATAACTGTTCTTTACCGAACTTGGTTAGTATTGAGGTTGTTGAAAAGATGCAATTGCATACTTATGGAAAAATTAAACCATATATGTTGGCTTCTTATGATCATGCACTACCGATTAGGCGAACCACACATGTTCCTCTCACCATTTATGGCCATACAGTTAATATTCGTTGTGATGTGGTTCCTAGAGCGCTAAATTTTTGCCATATTTTGTTGGGAAAATCTTGGTGTTCTCAGTTTCAGGTTGTTTTTGGTAGTGATCATCCTGACCCCTCCATCTTTTGGAATAGTAAGCACACGTGGTTGTCATATATTTGCATTAAGGAATTTTAGGAGGTTAGGCGTCAAAACCTGCGTCCACCTGCAGCCCTTCTCATAAAACCACATGTTGCTCCTGTTCTTACACCACCTGACCTATGTATTCCCACCATGTGTACACCTCAGCCACCTAACGTTAACTTGCATGATTCCACATTATGTGTAGACACGAGTGTGCACAAGAGTGAGAATGTCATTGTTCCAGAAAAACTGAGCGAGGGAGTTGCTAGGACATGTGAGGATATTTCAACTAATGTAACCATGTCTACTCCTAGTGTTGTTTCTTGTGAAATGCAGGTTGCTTTTGAAGAAAGGGAGCCGCCTATTTTACAACCTGCATCACCGGTTTGTGCATTATCACTTGAGGAGGATATTCCAGTGCCTACTTCTTCTGAGGAGCATGTCATTGACATAGGTACTGATTTGGAACCACAACCAGCAGCTATGGATAATATTTGTGAGTCTACTCCTTTGCTGGTTCCTTCTAGTGATTTATTTTGCACTAATGTTTCAGCACCATGTGATAATTTGCATATTTTAAATTTTGATCATGTGGTAGTGCTGACACATAAGGAAGTACTTGCTAGAATACCATCGAATCACATTGTGTATTCCATCATGCTAAAAGAACCTCTTAGTTTGCGTTGTGCTATGCATAAGATTTCTGAAATTTCATATTTCAATTCTAGCACACATGCCTATTGCTTCATGTTTAACTTGATTGGTGAATATAGCATGAATGATAATTTTCTTGTTGATCACATATGCATAACTTGTGATAGAATTAATGCACTAAAACTTGATGTTCTCAGTCCTATATGCTATGGGTCGCAGTCCTTTTGTTGTGGGACACTAGATTATGTTCGAGATAGTATGCAACTATATTCTGGCCTAGTTGATCTACTACAACCAACCAACTTACTTTTACCTGTGTTGGAGTGTTCTAATTCTGCTAGAATCGAATCAGATTTTTCATATCCGTTATCTTTGTTCCAACACATGCTGTATTTATATGCTAATAAAATGTACTTCACTTATACCTGCAATTTAAGTTGCTTGATGTATAGTAGACATATTTTTTATGTGAACAAAAATAATACAACATGTTATGTATACATATACTCTGCGTACACTTTGTTCTTTTTGTTCCTACCACTTTCAGCTTACCCAAAGCCGAGGACGGCTTTTCTTGAAGAAATGGAGGATGATGAGGATACAATCATGGATCATGCTAATTTTGAGTGTTTGAGCTGGAAGGAAATATTGAGTCTAATTGATGATTATTATAAGGTGAATTCTTTCCTAGTTGAAAAGAATGTCTTGATATCTCCGAATTATATACTACCTAAAAGCGATGTACTATGTTGTATTTAGGTATGTCATCTGTCAAGATATCGCCAGCGGGAGGAGAGGGAGGACGGCGATCAAGAGACAAGTGGAGAATCAAGTCTGCATGAGCATGAGCATGTGATGGCGCACTAGGACTGCCTACGACACGATGTCTACACGTCTAAGGCGCGCCACACACATGGCCTGCGTGCCAGAAATAGGCCGAACCCATATATGGGTCGGTATGTAATCGTTTGAGTCAAACCGAGTCAGTTTGGGCCCAAACCAGGTTGGTTTTGGGCCAGGTCCATGATGAGGACGCCACAGCCTCCCTTAAGTAGCCAGGGGCGCCCCCTCAAGTCCCTTAGACCATGTTTAAACAAAACCCTAGTTTCTAGACAGAACCAAAGTGTTCCTCTGAAATTATTCGCACCAATTCGTATCGATCTGGTGTTTGTTCTTCTGAAAGTCTGAGTGTAATCTGCTGTTCCAGTGGGAATTAGTATATTGCATCACCGCTTCGTGGTCAGCGGCTACGTGCGCAAGCGTGTGACGTTGCGAATATCCAAAGGGTTGAGAGCTGTTGCGCTGGCAGCAGGGATTAGCCGGAGAGTTCTCTGCGACACTCGAGTTATCTTCATCGCCATCTACATCGCGCTCGCTGAGAAGATCGGGACACCACTTATCATCCTCCTCCCTGAGTTCGATAAAACTTGGGTGATCCACTTAAGGGAAACTTGCTGCTGCTCTACAAACCTCTGCACTTGGAGGCCCAACACTATCTACAAGAACAGACGTGTGCGTAGACATCAGGTAGCGGTCTGCAGCTCGACAACGCTGATGAGCTGCCGGTGATGGATCTTGGGTAGAAGACGCGGGAGAGAGAAGGGGAAGGAGAGTTGGGGCTCGGTCCGGGTCTGTTCTGAGGGACGAGAGAGAGCTGAGGGACACAAGGGAGGCTAAAATAAGCAGGGAGAAGAACGGGCGTGCACGACAGTGAGCATGCTTGCTCGTCGCTCACTAGCGGGAGCGAGCGGTGCAAAGGACAGGGGAAAATGACAAGAGGAAGGGATGGGGCTGCGCCATGGGGTCAAGGTTCACGGGGTGAGTTCCTTGGCGAGGGTATAGGGAAGGAGGCGATCGGTCGACTCGCAGGGAGGACTCCAAAGGGATGCCCGCCAGGTGTTCGACGAATCGTCGCCCATCAGGACGCGGTCGAGAGAGGCCAAAGGCGACGGGAAAAGGTTGGGATCTTGCTTGGGAAGGCCCAGGGAGGGGTAGGATATGCTGGAGGCGAGGTGGCTTGGATAGAAAGACTGGTTTTAAAAATGGACCAAGCCATCGGCCATCTAGAGTGCACGAGAGAGTGAGAGAGCTTGGGGCATGTAGGAGAGCTGATTGGGAAAGGTTAGGGTGCAGAGGTGTTAGGGTCTAGTGTAGCTCGTTGGTAGAGCAAGATATGAGAGAGAGGAAGAGAGATATGAGAGTTGCATGTTCCAATATATCCATGGCCGGCTCACTTGCTTGCCAAGCACAAATGGACAATAAAATATGCCCAGAGATCAATGTGGGTCAACCAACTGGTTGGCTCCAATGATTTGTCACATTGGCTACTTAAAGGTAGATTAGAAAGTATTTAGAGAGATAGAGTTGGAAATAGAGATAAATGCTAAGATGATGACAAACAATATTTTTCTTACATTATTATGTAGATGAAGTGATGAGGATAGGTGGTAGGTCAGAGAGGTAGGTTTGGTGTGTAGAGAAGTGATCCAGAGGGGAAATAAAATGGGTGGAATCAGTTCTGGCTAGGTTTCCAAAACCATCTCAAATAAATTAGAGCAACATTCCAAAATGCACCAACAAGCACATTGATAGGTTGATTAGGTCAAGAAGAAGATAATTAGGGCATAGGATGGTCTTTGAACAATACGTTTGAAGTTTAAGGTTGTGGAGAAAAGGGAATCTGCTGAATATGAAATGGTCACTGATTTGGTTAGGGCCAGAAAAAGGATTAGAACAAGTACCAGATGGCCTCAATTGACCAAGGGGTAATGGAGAGAATGGATGAGCATATGACAAGGATCAAATCTAGTAAGATACATTGTCATGGATAGAATATATGAGCTTAAGACAGGTCTCTAAATATTGAATCTGTTAACAGGAGTGAAGATATGGTCAAACTTGGAAATTGGATGATTTTGCATTTTTAACTTGTCTCTTTGTTACTTCCTAGTTTCACTTAAATGCTATCAAGCATAAATAATGTTTTATAAGAACATTAGGTACTCAGGGAAATTTCCAAATTAATACAATCATACATGCAATAAGAAGTCAAGCAAAGTTAATGCAATCAACAATCATCACACATAGTCAAACATTAGCAGCTAGTCAAGCATCCTTAGATACAATGGTTGCACATGTGCCCAATAATGATCATGCCATGGTGAAGTTTGAATTGAGATTCAAATAAGGAAGCAAGGCTTTGGAAAATATTTTCAAAAACAGATGGAGACATAAACATCTCCGTTAACAAGTTTTCTCAAAGGTGTTTGAAAATCACTTGCCAAAGGTTTATAAAATAGTAAGATTGTAAAATAGTGGGATCATACCAACCTATAGATCCCCATAAGTTTTATAAATACATAGTTTAGAAAAGCCTTTGTTGTCAAAATAAACCTTGGCTCTTTGTTTTTGGAGAAAGTCAAATCATTTGAAAATAGGAGGGGTTGCCAAGATAATGCCGTTAGAAAATAACTAGTAGCATTTTCTAATGGTATGATCAAAAGGGCACATGGATTTTGCTGGTTCACAAAATTTTTCCACAAGCATTTCAAACAGACATGCTTAAATCAACAATCAAGACAAAAAGGGTAGGAAACACTATTTCTAGAGGTCGACACAAAAAAAGTTTTTGTCGGCCCTAATTTTTGCCTCACTAAACACTGCTTAACTTGGGTACAAAAGTTCGGCTGTTACATGTGCATGGTTTGAAAGGTAATGAATTGCTTGATACTTTTTATAATGGACTAACAAATGCATCCAGATTCTATATGGATAGTATTGTGGGTAATGTTTTCAGGAACATGACAATTACAGAAGCTAAGGAACTATTGGATAAAATGGTTGAGAATCATCATAATTTGACCATTATTGAAGAAGAAGAAACCAGAATTGTTCCTATAGAGAGAGGTATTCTTACTTTACCTAATGAGATCATGAAGGAAGCTTTGACAACTATTAAGGAGAAGGGAATTAGAACTATTGATCTATTGTAAGTTTTTGAGAGAGGTATTAAACTTCCTATTGATGAACCTTGTTTCCTTATTCAAGTGCATGCTATTTGTCCTACTAAGGTAAAAGAAAAGGTAATCCCACCTGTTGAAAAAGCCTCACCCACTAGCTATTCTACTGAATTTGTTTGTTATCAAAATACTCATGTTAATGATATTAAAGCACAATTGGAGAAAAATTCTCATAAAATAAATTATCTTCATGAAGTATTGAACGCTAATGTTTATGCTATTAAAACAATTACTAAGCATTGTGTTATGATGAACAATCAAGTTGAACAAATGGTTTGTCTTCAAAATAAATTGTATGAATAGCTTATCTCTAAAGAGAAACATGTTTGTGGAGTGAATACACGGGGAGGTTTAGCTACTCAGTATCCTGATTTTCCTGAAGGCCACCCAGTGAGAAAAGAGCAAGAGGATCTCAAAGCTAATAAATCTTCGGCAGGAAAATCTCCTAATGGAAATAAATTTAAAGAACATGATAAATATCAAGAACAAGATACCTCTATTTTCTGATGCTCAAACTAAAGATGGAAATAATAATGAAGAAGAATCATCTCAAGTTAATGGAGAACAACAAGACAATGAGCAAGATGAAGAAAATGAAGCTGATGTGCTGAATGATCCTCAACCTTCAAAGAAGAAGAATGAAAGAAAGAAGTATCCACCTACAAGAGGTAAAGAAAGAGATCCTTGGGTGCAAATACCCATACCATATCCTCAAGAGGTGACTAAAAGTCAAGATGATGCTAGATTTGAGAGGTTTATTGAATTGCTAAAGAACTTATGCTTGCAAATTCCTTTAGTTGATGCACTTAAAATGCCTCCTTATTCTAAGTATATGAAATATATTGTTACAAATAAAAGAAAGATTCATAGTGAAGCCATTACTACTATGCTTGCTGATTATTCCTTTGAAGGAAAAATGCCTGAAAAGAGAGGAGATCCTAGAATTCCTACTATAGCATGCACCATTAATAATAATTATGTTAAATATGCTTTATGTGATTTGGGTGCTGGAGTTAGTGTTATGCCTTTCTCTTTGTATAAGAAACTTAATTTGGACAAGCTTGTGCCAACTGAAGTTTCTTTACAAATGGCTAATAAATCTACTGCTATTCCTATTGGTATATGTGAAAATGTTCCTGTTATGGTTCTAATGTGAAGATCCCAACTAGCTTTGTTATATTGGAAATGCCTAAACATGATAATCTCTCTATTATTCTTGGTAGGCCTTTTCTTAATACTGCAGGGGCTATTATTGATTGCACTAAGAGCAAAGTGACTTTCAAGGTGGAAGGGAAAGAGCATACTATTTATTTTCCTAAGAAATCCACCCCAGAACCTCCAGTGGTAGAAGTGAAATCAGTTGTAAACTCAAGTGAAGTGCAAATCCTTATGGTGGGTACCATTGCAATACCAATACCACCTCCACCACCAAAGTATGAAATATTAATGATTGGTTCCATTCCAATCAAATATGAGGTAACTTGATTTCTAGCAAGTAAAGAATAAGAATGAATGGTCTACTTATTATTGCCAAGGTTTTAATGAGACTTGATCACCATTAGTAGTGACTTGATAATGATAAAGAGATGAATCATTACCTTTTTAGTTTAGCAATTAAACACTAAGTGGAATTTGGATCTAAATATGTGGTGGTGCAATGTTGATGTAGGAGTTATATATATATAACCACCTAGTGGGAAACCCCAAGAGAAGGTTATGATGAGCACAGCAGCAAGTCTTCCCTCAGTTGTGAAACCAAGGTTTATCGAACCAGTAGGAGAAAGAACCAAACTTCTGAAGGTTGATGCCTGCTAGCTTTGAGACAACTCTGGACAATGGTGCCAGATGACTTGTCCAGGGTGTAGCTTTGCACCAACAGCAACGTGGAACCTGCACACAACACAACCAAGTACTTTCTCCCAACTCACAGTGAGGTTGTCAATCTCACTGGTTTGCTATGAACAAAGGATTAAGCGTATCGAGTGGTAAAAGATAGTAGTTTGCAAGAATGTAAATAAAGCATGTAAATGGTAAACAGTAATAGTAATGTAAAAGAATGGACTAGGGTCCACAGTTCACTAGTGGTGTCTCTCCATAAAGTAAATAACATGATGGGTAAACAAATTACAGTTGGGCAATTGATAGAATAAAGCTAGCATACAAATGTCATGAGGATCACTATGAGATTCACTCTGGGCATTATGACAAAATACATAGACCGTAATCCAACTGCATCTATGACTAATAATCCACCCTCCGGATGTCGTCCGAGCAACCATTGGGTATTAAGTTGCAAGCAACAGATTATCGCCTTAAGCAAAGTGCATAATGTAAACAATGCAAATGTTCTTAAACACAAGATTGTTGTTTTCTCCCTAGTGGCAACAACACATCTACAACCTTAGAGGTTTCTGTCACTCCCCCAGATTACTAGAGGCAAGAACCCACTATCGAGCATAAATACTCCCTCTTGGAGTCACTAGCATCTACTCGGCCAAGATATCTACTAGCAACGGAGAGCATGCAAGATCATAAACAACATAGAGATAACATAAAGAAAATAATTCAGCACATCAACTCGACATAGTATCAATATTCATCGGATCCCAACAAACACAACATGTAGAATTACACAATGATGATCTTGATCATGATAGACAGCTCACAAGATCTAAACATGAAGCACATGGAGGAGATGACAACCATCTAGCTACTGCTATGGACCCGTAGTCCAAGGTAGACTACTCACGCATCACTCTGGAGGTAGGCATGGTGATGAAGAAGGCATCCGGCGGTGATTCCCCTCTCTGGCAGGGTGCCGGGAAGAGCTTCTAGACCCTCCCGACCTCACGTCGACGACGGCGGCGGTTTGCAGTATGTTTCATGGAAATTGATCGGGGCTTTAAGGTTTTCCCATCGAGGGGAATATATAGGCGGAAGGGCAGCGTCAGAGTGTGGGCCAGGGGCCCACACTAGTGCCCGGCGCAGCCAGGGGGTGGCCCGCGCTGTGGCATGGTGCGGCTGCCTCCTGGCACCCCTTCATCTCTGCTTTCGACTCCGTGACACTTCGGGAAAAATAGGAATTTGGGCTTTTGTTTCGTCCAATTCCGAGAATATTTCTTGTGTAGCTTTTCTGAAACACAAAAACAGCAAAAACAGGGAACTGGCACTGTGGCGTCTCGTTAGTTGGTTAGTTCTAAAAAATGCTTAAAAACGCCATGAAGTGTAACAAAACACAAAGCAAATAGTGTGTAAACAAGCATGGAGCATCAAAAATTATAGATACGTTTGAGACATATCAAGCATCCCCAAGCTTAACTCCTGCTCGTCCTCGAGTAGGTAAGTGATAACAAAACAATAATTTTTGAGGTGACATGCACCATCACAATCTTGATCAATGATGTAAAGCATTGAGTGCTGAGATCAAAGTACTTAAATCATGGGCATAAGAGACATAATCTCGACAATAAAACTTAGCAATCATGTTATAACATGAAAAGTAACACAAACAAAAGATCATGAGTAATGAAGCATTGAAAGTCAAGTGTGTGTTTCAACCATATAGAAAAACATAGCAAAGTGGTTTTCAGCTTGTCCTTCATGGAATAGAAAAACATAAGTGCATAGGACACCTTCAAGTTTAAGAGGGCAACTAGATACAAATAATTTTAAAAAAGTAAAACCATAATCATGAATCAATCAATGATAAATTTTGGGACTATGCACATTAAACTCAGAATGACAAGTATGCTCTCTTAGATGGTGCATAAAGGTAGAAGGTGGAGACTCAACATAAAAGTTAAAAAAGGCCCTTCGCAGAGGGAAGCAGTGATTAAACATGTGCTAGAGCTTTTCATTTGTAAAACAGAGAGATAAAAATTTGTTTTGAGAGGTGGTTGTTCTTGTCAACGACTGGCAATGGGGTTCTTACTATCTTCCATACAAAGCAAGTTTTTGAGAGAGAGAGATTGGCACTTTGGTGCTCTTTTATAAAGCTTGGCACTCCTCCCCACTTTTCCTTTCATAAACCATGGCTAACCAATTCTATCGGGTGCCCACCAACTTTCACATACCATGGAGGAGTGCCTTTTTTTTGGAATAAAACAATATGGAAGATAGCAAATCCGACCACTACGTCCCCATGAGCTGAAAAAGTGTCACAAAATGAGAAGTATTTTGAAGGTTTTTTGAAAGGTAGCACATGAAAATTTACTTGGAATGGCTTGCAAATACCATGCATAGGAATTTATAGTGGACTCATTGTAAAACTTGGTTTTTGGGAGTTGGATGCACGAGAAGTATTCCCTCTCAGTACAAAATGAAGGCTAGCAAAAGACTGGGAGCGACCAACTAAGAGAGCAATAACTGCCATAATCATGCATAGCGACAAAACATCATTAACCAAAGCATAAAGTGGTATCACAAGTCAAAAACCAAATGATCATAGAGGCTTATGGTGATTTGTTAGAGTCAAACATGTTGTAAGCATGCGCCAAGTCAACCCAAATAAAACATCAAAGGAGAAAACCACAATAAAATGCTCCCATATGATAAAAACAACGCATGATTTTTTTCAAAGTGATAAGGGGAGCATAGCTACTACTCCTACTATTTTACCACCTCCTTATGTTCTGAAGCTTGGACAATTCTGCTTTGAAGTGCCTCCACAAGATGATGTGAAGCCCAACTTTCGTACACCTCCAATGGAGTTTCATGTTCGCCGAGGCGCTGCAGCGAAAGATACTTAGTTGTTCTATTTTAATTAAGTTCGCGTCATGTTTTTATTTCAGTTTGGTTTTATCTGTGTGTGTTGGTTTTGGGCCTGTCCAAAATCAAGTGTGTTTTGGCCATTTGGGCTTTTAGTTTGGTATGGGGCCTAGCCCAGCCAAGGTAGCGTTCAGAGTCACCCATATAGGGTTATGGCAGCCGCCTTGTATCGATCAGACTTGTTATTTTCGAGCTAAGAAAGAGACCAGAAAAGTCCCAATGTTTGGGGGCGCATATCGGTGTGTTTGATTGCTGATCTTCAAGATCTGATGTTATGCCATGCGTGGGAGTTGATTTCGGTCAGTTTCAGCGCGAGGAATTGAAGAGAGATCAGTTTGATCTATTTCAGATTGAGTTCTCTTCCGCTATCTTGCTGTTCGTTTGATCGCCGTGAAAGATTGGGCCAAACCCCCTTCGGATCACGCTGATCCGTATCATCTTGGTATCAGCGCTGCCCTTGTTTCTGCTAGTGATGATGAGAAAGCTGATGCGTCATCAAGTGAGGACTCTGAGGACAATCCTGAAGTGATCGTGGATGGGTATGCACTTGCTGCAAATTTAAAAAATCTAATGGTGCAACGCGTACCAGAAGATCGTATTCACGAACAAGGGCAGCGCTGGAATATATTTCAGACCCAATGCATCGTCAAGGACACCACTTGTAAACTGATTATTGATGGTGGCAGCTACACCAATATTGTTAGCAAGAGTTTGGTGGATTCTCTATCATTGCCTACATGGAAGCACCCGCAGCCACATTGTGTTGAGTGGTTGTATAATTCAGGGAAGCTGAAGGTCACACATAAGGTGCGCCTGAAATTTTCAGTAGGTAATTATGAGGACACAGTGGTCTGTGATGTTTTGCCTATGGATGCATGTCATGTGCTGCTCGGACGTCCGTGGCAATTTGATAGGCGTTCCACTCATGAAGGCAGGTCCAATGTTTATTCCTTGTGGCATAAGGGGAAGCGTCATGTGTTGCAGCCTATGCTCGATAAGGATATCAAAGTGGACGTGCTTGCTGCTCAGAAAAAGGTCCAACACATTCAGGCGAAACCGAGGACGGTTTCCTTTCAAGTTGGGGGGGATGATAAGGGGAGCATAGCTACTACTCCTACTATTTTACCACCTCCTTATGTTCTGAAGCTTGGACAATTCTGCTTTGAAGTGCCTCTACAAGATGATGTGAAGCCCAACTTTCGTACACCTCCAATGGAGTTTCATGTTCGCCGAGGCGCTGCAGCGAAAGATACTTAGTTGTTCTATTTTAATTAAGTTCGCGTCATGTTTTTATTTCATTTTGGTTTTATTTGTGTGTGTTGGTTTTGGGCCTGTCCAAAATCAAGTGTGTTTTGGCCATTTGGGCTTTTAGTTTGGTATGGGGCCTAGCCCAGCCAAGGTAGCGTTCAGAGTCACCCATATAGGGTTATGGCAGCCGCCTTGTATCGATCAGACTTGTTATTTTCGAGCTAAGAAAGAGACCAGAAAAGTCCCAATGTTTGGGGGCGCATATCGGTGTGTTTGATTGCTGATCTTCGAGATCTGATGTTATGCCATGCGTGGGAGTTGATTTCGGTCAGTTTCAGCGCGAGGAATTGAAGAGAGATCAGTTTGATCTATTTCAGATTGAGTTCTCGTCCGCTATCTTGCTGTTCGTTTGATCGCCGTGAAAGATTGGGCCAAACCCCCTTCGGATCACGCTGATCCGTATCACAAAGGCTCATTAAGCAATCTCAGTCATTTGAGACAAGTCATGTACAGCAAAAACTACTAAGCATACTATCAAAACGACATCAAGCATGACATGCAAAAGTCTAAGCCGCAGTCTAAACAAGCTCCCATTTGTACCACTATAGGCATGCAACTTTTTTCTCTTTTCCAACACCATTCAAACCTTTTTGCAACAACTCTTTTGATGAAAACCAACATAGACCAGTGGTCTAAATACACCTTGATACAAAGATATAACAAGATCTGAACAAAAATCAAGACGAAAAATGAAAGCTAAACGCAGTACTAGAAAAAGAGAACACTCATTGAACGATAAGACTAAAAACAAGAGTGTTCTTGGCAATGAAAAACAGAGTATGTCATCTCCAAAAGAAATTTGTTGGGGGTCCAACCATTTATTGCAGAAAACAAAACAAAAGAAAACTAAAAGTGACATGGATATGCCCTTTGGGTATCCACGGATTAGTATATCGGGTTTGGCCCATTATGGAAGTGGACAAGTATAAGGACTTGAAGATTGACTTGGAGACGAAGAAGGAAGGTTCTAATACGTATTCGACTAGGACACTTGTAAAACCTTAGCCCGGTTGCATATATAAAGCCAGGCAGGGGTGCCCCTAGAGGGATATCAGATATCAGAGATAGAACATACAAGATAGATTAGACATAGATTAGATACACAACTCCGCCTACGGCGGCTCCATGTAAACACCATTGTGATCATATACTAGATTGCTAGCAGGATGTAGCGATCCTCCACCGTGGGGACGTGAACCTGGGTACGTTGTGTGCCAATCTCGATCCCAGAATCTCTAGTCGTTGCTCTTCCCCCGATCCTAAGTCCTTCAACTAGGACATTTGTTGAGTTAACCCTCATCAGAAAGTGAAAGTAAAGATGCTCCAAGAAAAACGCATAGTACATGAAGCAATAAAAATATAGTGTCTTGAAAGGTGACCTGATGTTTGTCGATGAAGAAGGGGTGCCTCGGGGGCATCCCCAAGCTTTGACGCTTGTACCTCTTGGATATTTCTTGGGGTGACATGGGCATCCCCAAGCTTGAGCTTTTGTCCATACTTCATCTCATCTCATCACTCTCCATTCCCTACACTTGAAAACTTCCTTCATACAAAACTTCACACAATTCTATTAGCAACATTAGTATAAGCATGATAATAAATCTACTCTTTTGGTTCAGTTTCAAACTCAAATATACCATCCATTAAAGCATAAGATACTGTAGCAACTTCCTCAAAAGTTCCGTGATCAAAAGAACTCAAAAAGAAAGCGATCGAGAGGCAAACACAAATAGTGGCAGAATCTGTCAAAACAGAACAGCTGACAAAGATCGATTTTTCGGAGGACCTTCTGTTGCTCAAATCGAAAAGTGTAAAACTAATAAAAGTTTGGAAATATCCTGGGGCATATGCACAAGAAATCTCATATCAAAAAGATATTCTGAGAATTTTTACAAATTTTTATGGTGCAGCGCAGAAATCTGTTTCAGGAAAGCAACTTTCCCAAATCTTACCTTCCTCAAATTAGAGGTTCTTCTTGGCACAAAAACGAAATAAAAATGATAAGGAGAGGTCATTACAGTAGTAATAACTTCCAAAACTCAAATAAAAGAAAAAGTAATGAAAAGAAAACATTGGGTTATCTCCCAAGAGTGCTTTTCTTTAACGCCTTTGAGCTAGGCGCAGAAAGTGGAAATCAAGTAATATCAAGTGATGAAGCATCAAGTTCATAATTTGCTCTAAGAATAGAGTCAAAAAGTAATTTCTTTCTCTTTCTATGGAAGTGTTCCATATCTTTCTTGAGTGGAAATTGATATTTAATAGTTCCTTCATATCAATGATGGCACCAACTGTTCGAAGAAAAGGTCTTCCCAAAATAATAGGACATGAAGCATTGCATTCAACATCCATAACAAGAAAATCAATGGGAACAAGGTTATTGTTAACCATAATAAGAATATCATTAATCCTTCCCAAAGGTTTCTTCTTAGCAACATCAGCAAGAGGAACATCAAAATAACACTTTTCAAGCGATGGTAAACCAAGCATATCATAAATCTTTCTAGGCATAATAGAAATACTTGCACCTAGATCACATAAAGCATGGCAATCAAAACCATTAACATTCATATCAATGATGGGCTCCCAACCATCTTCTAACTTCTTGGGAATAGAAACCTTTTGTTTCAACTTTTCTTCCCTAATTTCCATGAGAGCATTTGTAATATGCTTTGTAAAAGCAACATTCATAGAACTAGCATTAGGACTCAAAGAAGATTTTGCAAGAACAAAATAACTTCAGAGATATTGTAACCATCAACATCAAAATAAATAAAAGAAGTAGAGCTATCATCGCCCATACTCCGAAAAATTTCAGCACTTTTTGTAGAAAAAGTTTTTGTAGTTTTGGGCTTTTTCGCACAAGGAGTAGGAGTTTTCTCTACACCAATCAAAGTAAGAGGATTGCTAGCATTTGAAACAACATTACTAGAGTTGGTAATAGTACATACCTTCATATTTCTAGCCATCTCGTCTTCTCTTTCCCACCTGGCGTGCAATTCTGCTAACATCCTAACATTTTCATCAATTCTAACTTGAATGGCATTAGTAGCAGCAAAAGGATCAGTTTAGCAGCCATTCTATTAATTAAAGAAGATTGCGCATCAGACACAAATGAAATATTGGTTTCAGCTTTAGAAACCTTAGCTTGCAACTCAGAAATAGCCCTGTTCAAATTATCAAGTTGATGACTAATAGTCTTCAACAAGGCAGATTGCTCCTCCATGGTCTTGGTGAACAACTTGTTCTGCTCATATTGCATCTGTATAAAATTCTTAGTGGCCCTTTTGACTTCTAAAATCCTTTCTTCACTAGGCATTTTAGGTCTACCAAGATAGTCATTATCACTATTAGAAGGATACGACCTATAATTGTTGCTACCAAAATTGTTCTTATAAGCACTGTTGTTGAAATTATTATTTCTAATGAAGTTTACATCAACATGCTCTTCTTGAGCAACCAAAGAGGCCAAAGGAACATTATTAGGATCAACATGAGCTCTATCATTAGCAAGCATAAGCATAATAGTATCAATCTTATCACTTAAGGAAGAGGTTTCCTCAACAGAATTTACCTTCTTACCTTGTGGAGCTCTCTCGGTATGCCACTCAGAATAATTTACCATCATGTTGTCAAGAAGCTTTGTTGCGGCGCCCAAGGTGATGGACATAAAAGTGTCTCCAATAGCTGAATCCAAGAGATTTCTTGAAGAAAAATTTAGTCCTGCATAAAAGGTTTGGATAATCATCCAAGTAGTCAGTCCATGAGTGGGACAATTCTTTATCATAGATTTCATTCTTTCCCAAGCTTGAGCAACATGTTCATTATCAAACTGTCTAAACTTCATAATATCACTTTGCAAAGCTATAATCTTAGTAGGAGGATAATATTTTCCAATAAAAGCATCCTTACACTTAACCCAAGAATCAATACTATTTCTAGGCAAAGATAGCAACCAATCCTTAGCTCTTACTCTTAAAGAGAAAGGAAACAACTTAAGCTTAATAATGTCACCATCTACATCCTTATACTTCTGCATCTCACATAGCTCAACAAAATTGTTGAGATGAGCTGTAGCATCATCAGTACTAACACCAGAAAATTGCTCTTTCATAACAAGATTCAACAAAGCAGGCTTAATCTCATAAAAATGTGCCTCGGGAGCAGGTGGCACAATAGGAGTGCAGATAAAATCATTGTTATTGGTGCTAGTAAAATCACACAACTTGGTGTTCAGAGGAGTACCAATTCTAGCAATTCTAAAAGCAGACAAGTAAAAACAAATATAAAGGAACTATTTTTTTTAATTTTTGATAAAACAATGCAAGCAAAAATAAAATAAAGCAAAACAATAACAAAGTAAAAGATTGGAAGCGAGAGACTCCCCTTGCAGAAATCTTCTTACTCCCCGGCAACGGTGCCAGAAAACTTGTTGGTGGTACGGTGTTGATGTAGGAGTTTTATATATATAACCGCCCAGTTGGAAACCCCAAGAGAAGGTTATGATGAGCACAGCAGCAAGTCTTCCCTCAGTTGTGAAACCAAGTTTTATCGAACCAGTAGGAGAAAGAACCAAAATTCTGAAGGTTGATGCCTGCTAGCTTTGTGACAACTCCGAACAATGGCATCAGATGACTTGTCCAGAGTGTAGCTTTGCACCAACAGCAATGTGGGACCTACACACAACACAACCAAGTACTTTGTCCCAACTCACAGTGAGGTTGTCAATCTCACCGGTTTGCTGTGAACAAAGGATTAAGCATATCGAGTGGTAAAAGATAGTAGTTTGCAAGAATGTAAATAAAGCGTGTAAATGGTAAACGGCAATAGTAATGTAAAAGACTGGACCGGGGTCCATAGTTCACTAGTGGTGTCTCTCCATAATGTAAATAACATGCTGGGTAAACAAATTATAGTTGGGCAATTGATAGAATAAAGCTAGCATACAAATGTCATGAGGATCACTATGAGATTCACTCTGGGCATTACGACAAAATATATAGACCGTAATCCAACTGCATCTATGACTAATAATCCACCATTCGGATGTCGTCCGAGCAACCATTGGGTATTAAGTTGCAAGCAACAGATTATCGCCTTAAGCAAAGTGCGTAATGTAAACAATGCAAATGTCCTTGAACACAAGATTGTTGTTTTCTCCCTAGTGGCAACAACACATCTATAACCTTAGAGGTTTCTGTCACTCCCCCAGATTACTAGAGGCATGAACCCACTATCGAGCATAAATACTCTCTCTTGGAGTCACTAGCATCTACTCGGCTAAGATATCTACTAGCAACGGAGAGCATGCAAGATCATAAACAACATAGAGATAACATAAAGGTAATAATTTAGCACATCAACTCGACATAGTATCAATATTCATCGGATCCCAACAAACACAACATGTAGAATTACACAACGATGATCTTGATCATGATAGGCATCTCACAAGATCTAAACATGAAGCACATGGAGGAGATGACAACCATCTACCTACTGCTATGGACCCGTAGTCCAAGGTAGACTACTCACGCATCACTCTAGAGGCAGGCATGGTGATGAAGATGGCCTCCGGTGGTGATTCCCCTCTCCGGCAGGGTGCCGGGAAGAGCTTCTAGACCCTCCCGATCTCACATCGACGACGGCGGCGGCTTGCAGTATGTTTCGTGGAAATTGATCAGGGCTTTTAGGTTTTCCCGTCGAGGGGAATATATAGGTGGAAGGGCGGCATCAGAGTGTGGGCCAGGGGCGCACACCAGTGCCTGGTGCGGCCAGGGGGTGGCCCGCGCCGTGGCATGGTGCGGCCACCTCCTGGCACCCCTCTGTCTCTACTTTGGACTCCGTGTCACTTCGGGAAAAATAGGAATTTTGGCTTTTGTTTCGTCCAATTCTGAGAATATTTCCTGTGTAGCTTTTCTGAAACACAAAAACAGCAAAAATAGGGAACTGGCACTGTGGCGTCTCGTTAGTAGGTTAGTTCTAGAAAATGTATAAAACGCCATGAAGTGTAACAAAACACCAAGCAAATGGTGTATAAACAAGCACGGGTGGCGTGGCCTGCTTGTGTGGCTGTGCCACCCATGCTCATTTGGGCCCTAGGGGGTGCTAGGTGAGGGGCAAGTGCCCCAGGTCATCTCCTTCCTCCAGAACTCGACCATGTATTTTCAGAAAAAAATTCCGTGCTTGCTTGGCTCCCAATTCTCGATCTCTAAGTTTAGGCAGCCATTTCTAGATATCTTTGGTGGGATTGCTCCTTAGTATGTGACTCTCTCCCTTGTCCGATTGGTTTTTGAGCTTATGCTTTGTTTAGGGAGATAGTTGCTATTCTTGGTGTCACTATTCATGCTTGAGAAATCTATGATTTTGCTTATTCTAATGGAAGATAATTATGTATGGTAGCTAGGAATCACACTATGATATTATATGGCTTCATAAAACTTGCTACATCTAATTTTTAGAGTTATTTTGTTTTAGTTGCTGCAAGGTTTATTTAGCCATGAACATATTTGGTGGAAGTTCAAGGGCAAGGAGAGCTTCCAAGAGGACTGCTCTTAACTTCGAGGAAGTATAAGCATTGGAAGATGAAATGCTTATGAGGTGTGAGACTTTGCCGGTGCACACCACTAAGTGGCATGATGTTGCTATCCTTGAAGAATGGGGAGTCATGGATGACTTCAATTAATTCTGTGATGTTACCGGTCTACGTGGTTTTGCTGATCATCCTGCATCCACATATGAGGAGTTAAGTAGGGAGTTTCTTGCTAATTTCAAGTTCACATATCAAAAACACCAAACCGGTGAGAAAGGTATAGTGATACCCCCTTCCTTTGATATAAAATTTATGATGCAAGGTAAGCGCATTGTAATGACTTTAGAGAAATTTTGTGAAGCTTTGCATCTCCCATATGCTGGTAGTTGGGAGGAAATACCAATGAGTAGTGATGAAGAGTTAACTGAATTTTGGGCTTCTATGAGTGTAAAAATTCCTCCTAATTTGCATAGAGCCAAGCTTAATCATATCCAACATCCTGCTTTGAGAATTTTTGCTGCATTCTTAGAAAGAGGTTTTCTTGCAAGAAATAATTCCTCTGGTTGCACAACACCTATTTTGCATTTTCTTAGATGCAAAAAAGGAGTTGCTCCTACCTATAATTTGGAAGTCATATTAGCGATAACTCTATCATATTCTGTTGCTCATAATTATCATAACACACCTCTCACTTGTGGAGGTATTGCTACTTTAGTTTATGAGTATATTAAAGTAGACATGAATTTGAGTAGTTATCTTGGCACAAAGGTTGACAAAGTGTCCACTCTCACGCCAGAAGTTTTAATTAATATGGGTATATTGTTCAACTACACTGCTGGACTTACAGGTACATGACTGCTAACGGGGATTATACCGTCACACCTCTTCCTAGATCTGAATTGTTTAACGGGATTGAAGGGAGTGGAAGATACCTGAATAGAACCCAGCTGGATGGGGGACACAACGCGTCCCACAGGAACGCGAAGGACCAAGAGTATGGTGGGAAGTCACCCAATCGGACTATGTTCCCGACCAGGTGTGGTACAACCCTTACCCGTAGCTTCCATCCAAGCTTGGGGGAGTAAGACATCTTTTCCATGCCATTGTTTATATCGAATTTGTTAGGTCTTTTATTTTCGATCATTGGTATTTAATCATGCTTTCTTAAGAGTCGAAGTCTTGTTAAAAAGGAAAACACCAAAAATATTTTCTGCTTTGAGTCTTGAGTTTTCTATTTGCCTTGTCCTTAAAACAAAAACAACCAAAAATATTTATTGTTTTTCCAAGTTAGTTCATTTTCTGGTTATGTTTCTTGGTCTTCCCAAATCATAAAACAACAAAAATATTTTTGTTTTGATGCTTAGTTTTTGAAAAAGGAGTTGCTGATTCTGCACAACGTTGTTCACTATTTTTGTTTTCTAAATTTTTCTGTAACTCAGTTTTCCACGAAATTTCTACATATGCTGTAACTTTTTGTTGCCCTCATGCACAAAAATCAGCAAAAATTCCGGGTGTGCTTAAGAGGGGCAAATTTGCATGCCAACACAACATCAGTTTTATTGGCAGATTTTCGATAACTATTTGAAATTGGGATGATTTCAACTAGGAAATGATTTCAAATGAGCAAAAATATATTTAGTAATGTTGAACTACTTTTTCAACTCTCTGGATTCTCTTTGAGGAAAAATATTTAGAGTCATGCTTGTAGCACCTTTTGTGGATTGAACTATTATCTTGAGCACCTAAAAATCAAGGAGGCCTTGGAGTGCTAAATCTCAGTGTGTAGAACAATGCACTTCTTATCAAGAATCTCCACAAATTCTTTAACAAGAAGGACATTCCTTGGGTAAATATGATCTAGGATTGCTACTATGGCAATGGAGCTCTGTCTAGTAGTCGACAAGAAGGGTCTTTCTGGTGGAAAGCTCATCTCAAACTCATTGATCTCTATAAAGGCATGGGAAAATGTAAAATTGGGGATGGAAAGTCTGCCTATTTCTGGACTGATCTTTGGCATGAAGACCAATGTTTGCACCAAAAATTCCATCACCTGGTATCTTTTGCTAAATGTACTGATTTATCAGTTCACAAGGCAATCAACTCTGATTATCTAGAAGATTTGTTCCACTTGCCTCTCTCTCAGCAAGCATTTCAAGAATTTGAACAACTTGAGGTCATCTGTGCTAACACTGCACAAAAGATTCAGGAGGGAAACATTAACACATGGACTTACATCTGGGGTAATGACTCTTTCTCTCCAAAAAAAGCATACAAAGTCCTGATAGGTGCCTACTATTCCACACTTTTCTTGGCTTTGGAAGACCTCCTGTCAAGCAAGGCATAAGTTCTTCTTCTGGCTACTGCTGCTTGACAGACTGAATACTAGAAACCTTTTAAAGAGGAAGAATTTTCAACTGCAAAATTATAAGTGTGATTTCCCTGACTGTGAAGTTGAAGAAACTCTAGAACATCTCTTCTTAACCTATCCCTTTGCAGTTAGATGTTGGGATCACCTTTGCCCTCAGAGAAACAGAAACCTTGTTATCGAGGATGCAATCAAAGACATCAAGAATAAACATCGGATTCCATTTGCTATGGACATTATTGTTTTGGCGACATGGAGTATCTGGATTGTTATAAACAACAAGATTTTCAATAAGTAGAGGCCAAGTTTTGCTAGTTGGAAAGCTATTCTTCATGAAGAACTTAGAATGTTGGGCCACCGAATAAAGAATAAGTTCAAGGAACAATTCATTAGTTGGTTAGAAGATTTCACTTGAGTTTTAATTTTGTATTTTTTAACTTTTTATTCTACCCTGTATTTGTAATTATCCATCTTTAATAAATCACAATGGGACCCTCTCCCATTGTTCCCCCCCTTCAAAAAAATTTATCTTGAGCAGTTTTCATTGGAAGAGGAAGAGCAACGATGATGATACAAGGTGCACAGAAGGATAAAATGGTATGACACCTTTACTATATGTATGTATATAATTCAATAATGTCCAAATGCATGCAAGATGTGTCTTTGATACTTAGCAAAGCAGTAGCAAGGTTATATCCTATTTGTGTTCCTCATGTTATGCAAGGTTGCTATGTGAGTACCATTAAGTAATAATATTCAAACGTGATTGAAAACATAGTGGCTTTGAACAAAGGATTTCACATCCAATTATGCTTGCTGCTATGGACGTGGCACACATTCAATGATGAGTTATTTTCCTTTGTGCCTTTAAAGTATTAATTATAGTCAATGTTTGGTATCATTTTGCCTTCCCAAATTATGAACCGTATAATAAAATTTTGAACCACAACAATTGGTGATACTTCTAATTGACAACTCAGCCATACTTGCTAGCCTTGAAACAAAAACCAAATTTTAGTGAACCCAATTATGTAAGTTATATGTTTAACAATTTATGAGTCAGGAGTTAAGCCAAACCATGCTGTCATGGAACAAGGCTTTTGACATTGCACTGATAATTAGTCGTATCATACACCTTTGGTTATGCATATCTTTCTGTTGTGAAATGAGTGGGAGTTATCATGTTAAAGACTCGAGTGTGCATATTTGTTAGAGAAGAGCATTGGGCCGCTAACCAAAGCCATGCTTAATCATGTTAGAATTTTTCGCATAGACTTCCTCATTAGCTTAAACAAGTTTAATTTACTACATAATTGAGTACTTTAAGAGGAGTTCATTTGTCTGTTGTCCTATCGTCCTGGTATGTATTGCCTTTGCAAAAAGATGAAAATGTAGAAGGCACTGTGTGCAGGTGGCATGGAGGTACCCCTTTGCGAGTGCTTGGTTGAAACTATATGCACACGATGAAAGTCTATGGTAATTCTAGAATTTCATAGCATGAGGTGGGGGTACTATTGGCCATGGGGGTATGAGATTTCCAACTCTGTAAAATGTCAAACATATAAAACCATATTTGCCTTCACTACCCACTGCAAAATAATGAAAAGCAAAGAAAATAAATTCATTCAAAGAATGAGTTGAAACCCCCCTTGAAAAAGGGGCAGCCTATTTCCTTCTATCTATAAGTTGTCAACTAGAAGTAATAGCAATCAATGTTGTGCAAGATTTTATTATAATTGTCCAGAGTGTGGGAGCGTGGAAGGGAATTGCATTGCCTTGTATACTTAGTCTATAGAGCAAGCATAATGAAATCATTAAGAAACATGAGGAATCAAGAGCTTCAAACCCTCTTTCAGAAGATTCATTTATAAGCGATGTGAGAACTTTGTTATTTGCCACTATATTATTAATCTCAATTTGACAATATTACTATATGGCACCTATATTGCAGCATGTATAACACTGGAACATTCATATGATACATTCTTGTGATACTTTTGCTATTAATTAAAGAGGTATGGTGAAAACACTTGTTATTATTCAATTATCATGCATACTTACAGCAAAGTTCTTGTCGAAGTCTTTTATCGCCTCTACACTTTGTTTGAGTTGCTTGAGGACAAGCAATGAGCTAGCTTGGGGGAGTTGATATATCCAAAATACATCTACTTTTCCAAGTACTTTGGTCATGGTTTTGCTCCGGAATCTCACCAGATATGAAATAAACCTGCAGAATTTAACGCTGTTTTTAGCAAAAACACTTTTTGTCATTTTTGTGCAAGAAACAATGGAAATAAATACCACGGAAGTTTTTATGGAAAAGAATCAGACTGAGATGAAAGAGGGGACGAGAGGCCGCTTGGCTCGCAAACGAGACTAGGTGGCGTGGCCTGCTGGTGTGGTCGCGCAACCTGGGTCCGTTTGGGCCTCCATGGCTGGTTCTGCCTCTCCTTCGACGTGACCCCCTATATATTGGAAAAAACCCTATTCCTAGAAGGGTGGATTTTTGCGAGGTCCAGAACACCGCCGGCATCGTGATCTTCGTTTTTGGAGGCTGAAGGATCCCGATCTCCACTTCGGAGAGGGGGATTTCGAGGGGCTTCTTCATCACCATCATCACCGCCACCGTCTCCATCCACCATGTGCTTGTTCTCCATCACCAAGAGTGAGTAATCCTCTATAGGCATGTGAGGTTCATGGGGATTGGATGAGATTGATCATGTAATCGTTCATAATAGTCGAGATTTGAGTTGTTTATCTTATAGATGTTCCCGTATGAGTGTTTATGCACCTTTGCTATGTTTAATGCTTGTTACTAGGGCCCGAGTGACATGATTTCAGTACTAAAATTTTATTGCTTCATCATAGATATGAGTTTGGTGCATACCTTCAGAGTGTATTGATGACCCACATGTATATTGGGTGTATCGTAGTACTTTCGATAAATAAGAGTGTCGAACCCAACGAGGAGCAGAAGGTGTTGACAAGCAGTTTTGATCAAGGATTCACTGTAAATACTAGCAAACGGGTTTTCAGGGGTATTTGATAATGCAAGTAAATAAAGTACGAGTAAATAAAAGACAATAATAATAATTGCTACGAGCGGCCCAATCCTTTTTAGAGCAAAGGACAAGCCGGTGTGTAACTTATGATTACCAAATGTTTCTGAGGACACACGTGAGTTTCCGTCAAGTGCTTTCGCTTCATGCAGCTAAGTAATCTTCATTGGTTTGATAGGTGTTATGGGGGTGAACCTATGCTAATGCACTACCCCAACTTGGACTAATACACACTTGTGATTATACCCCTTGCAAGCATTCGCAACTACAAGAAAGTAATTAAGATAAATCTAACCACAACCTTAAACTCTGAGATCCTACACTCCCTGGTGCAATGGTTTCCTAATGGGGGTTTAGGTTTCTATCGCTCTGGCAACCCCACAATTAGTAGAAAAATACACAATGCATTCCACCAGGCCCATAAAGGTGAAGTATCATGTAGTCGACATTCACATGACATCACTAGTAGAATAGCACCACAACATAAATATATCAAACCATTAAATATTACTCAACATAGTTTCACTACTAACATCTTGACTTCTCCCATGTCCTCAAGAACTAAACGAACTACTCACAAGACATCATATGGATCATGACCAGAGGTGAAATAATGGTAAATAACAATCTGAACATAAACCTTAATTCAACGGTTCCACTCAATAGCATCAACTACAAGAGTAATCAACACCGGGAAAGTTTCCCCTAAGAATTTGACAAGATTCAACCCAAGATGTTATAGCGGGATGGTGTGGTGATGATGGTGATGAAGGTGCTGGTGATGAGGGTGATGATGATGATGATCCCGATGAAGTCCAGCTCGATGGCGATATCGATGGCGACGATCTCCCCTCTCCGGGAAGGAATTTCCCCGGCAGATTTCTGCCTGCCGGAGAGCTTTCTCTCTCCGTGTGTTTTTCGCCCCACAGAGGCAGCGGAGTCTATCTCTGATCCCCCTGAGTCTTAGGTTTTCAGGGAGATGATATACACGAGGGGGCGTTGGCAGAGGTGGGCCAGGGTAGCCACAACACTAGGTGGCGCAGCCTAGGGCTGGCCCGCGCCACCTGGTGGTGTGGGCCCCTGGCCGCTCACCTCACCCTCTCCTTCTGGCTACTTCCATCTTCCGATGAAATATGAATTTCTAGGTATTTTCCTGGAATTACTGATCTTCACAAATATGGTGTCTTGACGGTCCTTTTTCCAGCAGAATCCTCACTCCGGCAGCAAGCTCTCCAATAATCATGAAACATGTAAAAATAGAGGAAACAACATAAGTATCATCTCTAAATATGAAATATATCAATGAATAACAGCAAATTATAATATAAAATAGTGATGCAAAATGGACGTATCAACCCCCCAAGCTTAGACCTCACTTGTCCCCAAGCGAAAACTGAACTCGGTAAACATGACCACAGGTTTATGGAGTGAAGTGTCGATAAACAAAATATGGACAAGAAGTATCACACTTACCAAGGCACAAGTCATAATAGATAGCAACTTCCCTTCATATAACTCGACTTGCAGTGAGCAAATGGAATCACAATAAAGATGCATAAAGTAAATCATGATTGGTGATGGCAAACCTTTGTTCTTGGTCAGAGAACCATTAACAGATTGTACTTATATTTTGATCGGAGCCTTTTATATCAGAGCTAATATAGCAAAAATCGCATGCTCAATCATAACAGTCTGTTTACAATCATAGATAGCTTTCAAAGGTATATTCTTTCAGATAAAAGCATCATACTAAACAAAGGAAGACATGAAAAATGAGTGAACAAATCAACATATGGATGATTGAAACACAACAACTCAAATGCTTGCTTGAGATAGAGGGGAATAGGTTGACTCAACGTAAAAGTAAAAGATAGGCCCTTCGCAGAGGGAAGCAGGGATTAAACATGTGCTAGAGCTTTTCATTTGTAAAACAGAGATAAAGATTGTTTTGAGAGGTGGTTGTTTCTATCCACGACTAGCAACGGAGTTCTTGCCATCTTCCATACTAAACAAGTGAGAGCGGTTCTGAAATGTTTGATTAATTAGCACCATTGCGCTCTTTTATAGTTTGGCACTCCTCCCCACTTTTCCTTTCACAAACCATGGCTAACCGATTCCATCGGGTGCCCACCAACTTTCACAAACCATGGAGGAGTGCCTTTTTCTTTTCTTTTTCTCCTTTTTTGTTAAAATGGTCTGACCAGCTCTCTTGCAAAATTAGTGACGAGCAGATGAAGCATGCAAGTCGAGGGGTACTCAATTTAGTATGAAAGATAACAAACTCAACCACTACGTCCTCATGAGCTAAAAACAGTGTCACAAAATGAGAAGTATTTGAAGGTTTTTGAAAGGTAGCACATGAAAATTTACTTGGAAAGGCTTGAAATACCATGCATAGGAATTTATAGTGGACTCTTTGGAAGTGACTTGGTTTTTGGGAATTGGATGCACGTGAAGTATTCCCTCTCAGTACTGGTTTTTGGCTAGCAAGGCTGGGTAGCAAGCATAAGAGTTGAATGAAACAAACAAACATATATGTGATAGAAAACCATCATGCAAACTTCCTTGAAAGTACAAACGATCTTAACTTGAGAATACTAATGCTTATGAGCCAATCATGAAGGAAAGCTGAAATGATGTATCTACATGTATTTCCCTCTTTTATACTCAAGCCTCAAAGTATTGTTGCTACTGACCATTGCTAAGTTTGCCAAAACCAACTAGATTTACTCATGCTCCCAAAGTGATACCAATACTAATCAACAAGACTAATCATATAAGAAACATTGCAAACTAAAATAAAGTGTACAGAAAGTAAATAATAAGACTTCTCATTAATATTTCATAACCGCAACTCACACCAAGGGATACATAGATAACGAACTAAAAGGGGATACTTCCACACTGCAAACTATTCTATATGATAACTTCTCTATTCATGATATGACTCTACTTGAGAACTAAATGGGTAAAGGTAATGATGTGATACCGCGGCACTCCCCCAAGCTTGGAACAAGCCAAGGGGATGCCAATACCAATGACAAATTACTCCTTCGGTGGTGGTGGTGAGTCTTTAATAAGCTTCTCAATCAGTTCCTTCAACTCATCAATCTTGTAGATGAGATTACGAATCATCTCCAAATTATGCTCAATACGGCTCATGAACATGTTGTACTGTGAATCCCAGCTCTTGGAATTATTTCCCCACTCTTCTTCACACTTGGAGCTTTCTTTCCCTGCACTGTTAGAACAATCTATATCCCATCTAGAGGGCAATCTTGATCTAGGCACCTATTGGAATTGATGCTCATGTATTAGAGTATGAAAGGGGTTGTTGCCTGAAGAAGATGTCCGTGGAGCTAAAGTGTGGCGTGGAACACCCCCTCCAGTGCTTATCCACGCGCTCCTCTTGAACTTGTTAGGGTTCGTCACCACCCCAATACTTGCGACAATAGAGCGAGTGCACGAACGCTGTTCTTCTTCTATTTATTCTTCCTTGGCTTCACTCTCGACCTCTTCCTTCAGCTTGGGGTCTTGGTGATCATCTTCTGAATGCGTCTTCTCTTTGTCGTTGTTGGCGGAGGCCTTGATGCCTCTAAAATGGAGAACAGCTCCTGACAGAAATAGATCGAAACAAAAACATGACGAGAACACGATAGACAGACCTCGGGCAATACGGGGGGTTATATAGGCAAAAATTAAACAACGAAATGAAGGCACAGGAGGAAACCGGGACGAAAATGAGCTCCGAGGCGAACACACCACAGGGTAGCGCAGCCAGCAGGGGGCCCGCGCCACTAGGTGGTGTGGAGCCTCCGGGCTCCATTTGCAACTCATTTTCATCTCGTGATTTTTCATATTTAATAAAAACAACAAAAGTATGAGCAGAGAAGTTTAACGCGAACCTTTTCTGACTAGAACTGTTACCTATTCGAAAACGGACTCTGCAGTTTCCTGCATATGGTCTTTGATGAATTCTTCCAGAGTGTGGTGACCCAGGAAACCACTGCATGTGTAGTATGCAAGTCGTTGACATAACACCAATGAAACACCATCTCACTAGTATTACATTGATCAAAGTGGTACAACAGAAACATCGCAGGTCCAAGGTAGGTGCATAGGATTACAATTTCATCATACAGAAGAGCTTCAGAACCTCCTCAACAGGTAGAGGTTTAGTCCTGGCGACTACAAACGAGAATAATACATTGAAGACTCAGCTAGAGCTACACTAATGCAGTTGGCTTGCTACAGAAACTACAGAACTACTTAGGTTCTAGGATTAGGGAATTGTGTCCCTTCTATTCCTGTTCTAGTTTTCCACCAAGCTTGGCGTAGTCGTTGACTTCATTGATAGTTCAGACATTGATAGAAGGCTTCATCTTCGTCTTCAGTGTCTCGGGATTGTCTCCTTGTGTTGCCTCCGATCTAAGCAAGGGTTACGAGGGAGTGGGGTGAGTAACGAGCGTTGCTCAGCAAGTTCATATAAGGAATAGGGTGGTTGATGCACTAGCTACAGCCTTAGACTAAGGAGTCATTTGGCAATGCAGGTTTTCGTAAACATTTCTTCAAGAGGTTGCTTTTATTCAGAAGAACTATGTCCGTCAGCCTTCGCAGGTTGATTAGAGCTTCGATGGGCTCCTTTCCTGCCGTGTCCGCAGCTCCTTCCCGGAACAGGGATTATCCAGATACTTTCTTACACTCTGCAGAGGTGGTCACTTGTACCCATAAGAGATCTTGGCCTTGTTGGATATCCAAGTGGCCTACCTGTCCATACTTCCTATGTATGGGGCCCAGTCTAAGATCCAAGCCAATCACTGTTCCTTCCCGCGACCCCGCATACCCACCCTTTTGTAGCTCCAACTTCGGTTCGCTACCCACGCCGGTCTACTCTTTGGTAGTTGCCGACCTCGGTATACTTGTCCTCGCTGGGCACTCTACTCTTTGGTAGTATTCCGACCTCGACAATAAGTTACCCCTGCCGGTCATCTTACACTTTGGTAATATCCGACCTTGGTAGTCTACCCCTGTTGTTGCTACAATCCATCATAGACCGCTAGAACCGTGGAATCTTTAGGGGGATTCCATCCATCCCGAAGCTCCTCGCAGGGAGACAACTGCTACAGAATGGCGCATCCGTTGATATGCAAGAGGGAAAAGATACAGCTGACTTCTCCGTCCTATTCCAGATCTTATGGTTGACCATAATTTATAGTGCTAGAATCACTGGCGACATTGGTTATTAATTCCTAAGTGAACTTTCCAGTTGCAGTGGGACCTCCACCATCATGCATACCATGGTCCCACTGCCCACCATCCTAGGGTAACAACCATTCTGGTCAAAACCACTACTTCATATTAATTATGAAAAGAGAACCTTTTGCTTTTCAATGTAGTAGTGATACCATAGGTATGTATTTGCAAGTAATTTGATAAAGATAATCAAGAGATATGAGCAAGAGTGAACTTGCCTTTTTGAGTGCAAGATTATGCAAGTCAAGGTCTTTGATACGAATGAAATCCCAATTCTAAAATAGCAATCATCATCCGGTAGAGATGATGTTAGAAATCTGCATCATGATATGCATAAGATATGCTATGCATTGCTCTAAGCATAACCTAACCCAAATGATTTGTTATCATTGAGTTATGGTGATTTGTTTAGGGTGTGTTGCACTTTTAGACTAGGTTCTAGAACAAGGTTCTTATTATGGTTTTAGGTTAGCATGGAATTGTTCTATAACTGAATAGTATTACATAATAATGTGATTGAACCCAATTGCTTATTATTGGCATACTTAAGAATAGTCATTCACTATAAAGCTTATCAGAGGCAATTTAATGTTTACTAGGTATATTCTTCAAAAGAATAACTTTTGAAGAATATTTCTATCTAGGTATAACAATTTTAGTTGCAACTTATGATTAGTACCCAGTTAGATGATCATAAACATGTCAAGTTGAGGTAATTCATACTAGCATTATAATACCCAATTAATTATAGGGTTGACAACAATCTTAACACACAAATAGGAATTATTGATGTTAAGGCTCAAGAGAATGGTTGATAATTACTTTAAAGGTATCTTGGAAGAATAACTTTTGAAGAACATACTACTTGGTGAATTTAAGTACTATAGATAAGGTTTAGTGTTCTAGGGTTTATCATAGTTCTATTGTAATCAAGGAACGGTTAGTAAGTGGAACACATCAAGGAAACAAATTAAGGTTTATACAATATGGGAAGAGTTTTAGTGAAGCATGTTGTGATTAGCACTTAATTAGTTGGTTAGGGTTTGAAGCATAGCTTGAAATGGTTACCACTTCGAATTAAATACTACTTATAATGGAACATGAATCTTAAGTGAACAATGTTCAATTTGTGGATTAATATTTAATAATAATAAACTATTAATTGGAATAACATTATTGAGGTAATCAAATTTTTATTTGGTATTTGAAAACTTGGTTTGAATTATTATAATTGGATTTGAACTCAAAATTCAAATACTACTTAATTTTTTTTTCAAATTTGGTTCTAAATTATTTCACACAAGCATTCAAGATTATAATGTAAATGGATATATTTTGTTGTTATGAACATTTTGATATATTATTTGTATTTTTTTGAAGTAGGCCGGCTTGTTGGGCTGGCCAAGTGGGCTGCGGTCCACTGGCCAAGTGGGCTACTGACGAGGGGTTAACTCGACAAATGTCCTAGATGAAGGACTTAGGATCGGCGAGATAGGGCGTCGGATGAACTCGAAGGTAAAGTTAGTCGAAATAGGTGTGTGTCGAAAGTAAACCTGGGTGTTCAACCTGGCTTGCTTTCAATCTGGCCTACACCGTCCTCTCCTGGCCCCTATATATAGATGGCCAGGTGTCGAGGATCGGGTAGGGTCCGATACATATTACAATATCGACATACGGTAAGAACTCGTATTCGACTATCATTACAATTGGGCCTAGCTTAACGGGCCGCAGGGGTACTCAACTAACGGGCTCTATTAACTATACCCTTGTCAGTAGCCCCTAAGATTCTGCCAGAATTGTAGATTCGGGTTGAATCTCTAATCTTCAAATCTTCGACTTGATCAATTCTTTGACTTTATCTTCAAATCTTCGACTTGGTCTTTCGACTTATGATAATTTGTTCGCAAGGGGTCTTGATGAACAAGCCTGACAACTCTGACGGATCAAGAGGTCAGTTAACTGCCGGAACAGATACTTGTCACCTACTTCAAATTCAATCCCCTTGGACTTGAATTCGGGATACCGGTCAAACCCAATCTTTTGCCGCATTTAGGACTTACAAAGAATGAATCCCAGTGGTTCTCAGGGTACCCAGTGCGTCCACCAGGATTTTCTTCGCGTCGTAGACACGGATACATGCCAGCAGAGCGCATCCATGTGCGTATACCGGGCCACACAGGATGGATCCTGGGGTCTTACCTTCGTGATAAATCACGGCATTCGAGTTTCGTTGCGATAACGCAACTCGAGAATCTTATGTCGCAGCCAAGTTTTCGACTGATACAAATAAAGAAATTCGGATTTCAAATTAATCTTCTTCGCTCCCGATGGGAGTAATCTCTCTGCACTTTTGTCGACTATATAGTCGAAATTGGTATACTAACCCTTCTTCTTCCTCTATCGGGTGCGCGCTCAGCGCTCCCGATGGGAGTAGCCCCCGAGGCTATGTTTGGGTACTTGTAGTCAAGCATAGGCTCAAAGTTTATTTCTTCTTCCTTCTGTTAACCGTCTACTGTTTGCAAGCCCCCGAGTCCAAGTCGAGGTTTTCATATCATGCGACCACAATCTTCTATTCTTGTTCTTTGATATTATCGTCTGCTGTGTGCAGAATTTAATTCCTATTGCAAAATATGTTGACGGGCCTTGTTTTAGCATGGGGGCCCGATAATACGTGCTTATA